>QLTV01002702.1:4829751-4852172 GCA_003457575.1 Thermophis baileyi
TATCTATCTATCTATCTATCTATCTATCTATCTATCTATCTATCTATCTATCTATTATCTATCTATCTATTATCTATCTATTATCTATCTATCTATCTCTCTATCTATCTCTCTATCTATATCTATCTATCTATGTATATTTGTGGGCAGATGGGCCCAAGCCCTTCCAAACGAAATACTGGGCTGTAGCCACCCACCATTCTAAAAAGGGTCATGTAGCCCATATGGGCTCAAAAGCATTACTACAAACCCAGATGCAGTTTAAAGCCAGTACATTGCAATGTTTTGTAACAATAAAGACTTTATTTTTTAATGAAAAGAATCTTGGAAATAAATAAGTGAGGCTGGACAGGAAGCCTGCTTTATTACTATTTTAACATAAACTCAAAGTATTAGTTAAATGGATCTAAAAGTTTTTAAAGAAATTAATGGAAACCTCTTTACATGATCAGTGCAAGCTTCTTTGGATCCGTTTTTATCTGCATAGGTAAGAAAAAAAGTCAACAATCTGGTGTAAACTTCTCTCCGCCCCTCCCCCCCGCCCCCCCCCCTGCCCAGTTGATTTGCTCTTTAGTGCAATCTTCTTAACATCATTGTGAACAGCAGGAGTGGTCTAAATATTGTCTTTTAATTCAAGACAGACTGCATGTCACCCCTGTGAGACCTTCAGTTTTCAGACTAACAGCTGATGTCTCTGGGAACAAAGACCAGGTAAAAGTCAAAATGACAGCTTTCTGCAAAAGGGCAATGTGATATTTAGCCTTTGAAACTGAAAGATCCACAAAACTGTAAATTACTTTACCTAAAAAAACAACAACAACCCCTTCCATCTCACCAAAACATACCTGCACCTACAAATTGATTCATCAGCAAATTATCTGCTCCAGAATTCAAGGAACAAATGCTGAATAGACTTTTGCAGCTTATCTACTTGGAATCAATCCAATTGCAGCAATGCATTTCTACGTATTTCATGAAAGAGGTAGCCTTATATTTCCTAGCATCAGTCTCATCTGCTGCAATTTTACTGTATCTTTCTTACTCTTTGCCTTCAAACTCTAGCTTCCCCCTCCCTTGTTTAGTGGACAGCCACTGACCTCTGCTGAAACTATCTGTCGGTCCCGTCTTTCCTTCTCATCCCGCACTACATTTTAATTGTAATTTAGGGATTAGAAATATTGCCTCAAAGGAAGCAAGAAAGATACATTTACTCTATGTGACGATTCATTCGGGGACCGTTTGAAATTACAACATTGCTGAAAAGAATGGACATGACTCATTGCTTAAAGTTACAGCAGTCACAAGATCAAAATTTGGACAATTGGCAACTCACCCACACTTAGAATTGTAGGGACATTTCAACTCTCCTCACTCACCCATTCCTCCCCTATCTCTGCCCTACTTTCAGGAGACAATGAAGATATGAAGACCAAATATAGGAATCTTTCTACAATAAACTTGTATGTCAGGCAACTGAATGACCAAAGTCAAGTCATCCGTGGAAATACAAGTAGTCCTCAACTTACAACAGTTCATTTAGTGACTGTTCAAAGTTACAACAGCACTGGAAAAAAGTGACTTATGACTGTTTTCCACACTTACGACTGTTGCAGCATCCCCATGGTCAGATGATCAAAATTCAGACGCTTGGCTACTGACTCATATTTATGATGATGGCAGTGTCCCAAGGCCATGTGATCACTTTTTGCAACCTTCCGACAAGCAAAGTCAATGGGGAAACCAGATTCATTTTACAACTGTGTTCCTAACTTAACAACTGCAGTGATTCACTTAACAACTGTGGCAAGAAAGGTTTTAAAATGGGGCAAAATTCACTGAACAACTGTCTCGCTTAGCAGCAGAAATGTTGGGTTCAGTTGTGGTCATAAGTCGAGAACTGCCTGTATCCTTACATACTGTACACTCACATGAGCATATGATTAGGCTACTTTTCATGCTTCTTTGGCAATTCTGATTTGAAAACCAAGAAAATAAGCAAAAAAACCCACCCACCCCCATTGAATTGAAATTCTAACAAGCGAATCAACATTCACAATGCCAAGAACAAATATAGTATTCTCACTATTCTCTCACTTTAAACAAGACATTTATTAAGGCATGGCCCAATGGTCCAGGTCAATTATTGTGGAAAGGCCAAGGCAGTAGATGTCAAATGAAAAACTTTCTGCCTCATTAAAGGTGAAAATAAAAGAGATTTCAGCAACAAAAGACTCTTATGCGTTTTCTGATGGGATTCAAGATTTGCTATTGATTTTCAGAGTCAAGGCACTTAGTTCTTCTTACCTCATTGAAAAGTCATTTCATCATTAAAGCAAAATCTACCAGTTAACAGAAAAGGTTCTCAACTAGAGAAAGTATCAAGATTTGAACAGTTGCAGTAAATGTAGTTTTAGAGTACTAATTAATTACATAGCCTTTAAAAAAAAAAGCTTTAGAGTTTCATTTCATAAATGATGTAAACAGTGAGTCATTTGCGTTCCCAAGTAGTATGTAATGTGAAAACACATATTAACACTTGGAAATGTTTAAAGCAGATATAATGGAACAAAAGGCAGACAAAGTATGTTTGGTGCGTTGTCAGTCCTCCAAGGTACACCAAACTAGGAAAACCAAAGTTACACATGCTAATATTACTTTTATTATGGAGATTCTCAGTCGCCCAGGTCATGGTTGTCCCAAAGGTGCTTTTTCAAGAGGCAACTGGACTTTCTTGTTTTTCTTTGAAGATGTTTCGCTTCCCATCCAAGCAGCTTCTTGAAGCTTTTTGGATGAGAAGTGAAATGGCTTCAAAGAAAAAACAGAAAGTCCAGTTGCCTCTTGAAAAAGCACCTTTGGGTTTATTACTACTTTTATTATAAGGTTATGGTAACAGAATCTTGCAAATCTGAATGTACTTCTTCCCCCCCCCTCCCTCCTGTTATCTTTATGAGAACTAGAAAAGGTGCTTATTCAGGTTACAGATCTGCTCCAGATTCAAATTTATCTTACCATTGTCTTCATCCTAGCTCTTCTTCCCGTTCCTTAGAGTTATTCCTTTTACCCATTCCACCCATTGAGGCCTCTGCCCTTAATCCACACAATTTAGTCTCTACATCCATTCCATCACTATTATTTAAATTATGCAAAAAATCATTTCATCAGACTCCAATTTGTTGTCCTCTTCTTGCACTTCTCACCCTCTTGTTTGCAAGGGAATTGCAAACCTTCACTTAAGCGTCTATACACGTAAGTCACTAAACAGTCAGCAGGTCTTGTTCATTCTCATCCCCCCCCTCACATTTCTAAGTCCATGTGTGTTGCTTATTTCCACTCCTTACATCCCACATTTAATAATAAGGGGATTGTAAGATCTTCTGCAACCTAATAAAAATGTGATTGAGTTGCACTGACTTCCACCTGCAAGAAACAGAAAAGAGGCAGGAGGTATTGCCATTTATTAGGCTGGTTGAAGTATCCTAGAAACCAATATGATGCCCCTCAGGAATAAGTCTAGGAAGAGCAAGGAAGAAAATTAACACTGGGTTCTTACAAGCCAGACCAAACTGGCTAGGTGACACCCTTCTCTATGCTTTCTAACACAAATGACTCAAGGGAGCCAACTAGAGATCCCTACCTTAGTTTTTCAAAACGGATTTTCAAAAGAAACCTGTTAACCTGGCCACTGAAATTGCTCATTGTAAGTTGCATGATGTTTTATTATGTTTGATGTAGTATGCTGCAAATTGCCTTGGTCACCATAGCATTCAAATGTTATTAATGAACAACAAAAGCCCAGAATCTCTGAAGAAAGTCTTTATCCAATCTGCTATGAACCTAACCATATTATCCACCAGAATCAATCAATAAATATTCTGTAATAGTAGAACTCACAAATGAAATTTCATTCCTCTGATTCATCTGCATCCTCTTTGTACCGGTAGCACTTGTTCAAAATTTTCTATAAAATATCTCCATAAACATTTAAAAATTATTTAGCAACTTCCTAACGATTGGATGAGCCCTTGTACTTTTCAATAGCCTCCTAGTTTTTCCCATTACCTGTATCTATGCCATCTTTCCCTCCCCCTCCCACCCTATCCTTATCCTCTGTTTATTTTGCTTTTGCCCCTTGGCCTGTGGTCCTTTATCTAACTGTTTCTTACCTCAGTGGTCCCCAACCCTTCCGGCTTTGTAGACTGGCAGCAGTGGCAGCGGCGGGGGGGGGGGGATGGTTTTGCACGTATCCATCATTTGTGCAAATGGAGCTTCACACATTTGCATGCTCTCTTATTGCTTGCATGGCCCGGTTCCCAATGGGCTGCAGCCTGGTACTAGGCTGTGGCCCAGGGGTGGGGACTCCTGTAATTACATCAATTGTATGGATTTACAAATGTAATATTTGAACCAACTTTAAATTTTTATCAATTCTCCCACTTCCAAATACCCCATCTCTATCTTACTCACATTTCTAAATCTCTAGATCCTCTTATAAAGGATCAAACTGGGGGAAATAGTTTAATTGGGGAAATTGAGGAAAATATTTAAATTATGATACAAGATAGAGCCGTGATGGCGAACCTATGGCACGTGTGCCACAGGTGGCTCGTGGAGCCATATCCGAGGGCACGCGAGGCGTTGCCCTATGTCAGCTCCAGCGCACATGTGTGCACTGGCCAGCTGATTTTCGGCCTTCTGGAGAGCAGGGGGGAGGCAGTTTTTGCCCTCCCCAGGCTTCAGGAAAGCCTCCGGAGCCTGTGGATGGCAAAAAATGGACCTAAAGGGCCTACCGGGTAGGCCCGTTGTGCCGTTTTTTGCCCTCCCCAGGGTTCAGGATGCTTTCCTGAAGCCTGGGGAGGGCGAAAAACGGCACAACAACTACTGGAAGTCTGGAGGCTTCAGTGAGGTTTGCCCACATGTGCGGGGGGCGGGGGGGTGTTGTGCACATATGCATGGGGGGAGGGCATTGCATTATGGGTGTGGGCACGTGTGCGCTATTGCGTGCGCACGCGTCCTTTTGGCACCCAAGCAAAAAAAGGTTTGCCATCACTGAGATATAGTGTCCCAAGAATTAGTAATTTTCTTTCCTTCACACACCCTCACGCATAAAAAGGCAACTGCACTAATACTGAATGAAGGTCTGGAATTTCCGAATGCATTTTTAAAATTAACAGAAAAAAAAATAAGCAACCTTTTAAAAGCTCCATAAAAACATGAGGTAACTCGTATTTTCTATCCTAAGTTTCAGGGAAAACAGGACTCTCGGAAGAATCTGAAATAATTTCTCCTGACAAAGCATATCACCAACATTTTGAATTACACAATAAATCGCATTAAAGTCAAATTTTATTTTCATCATGGTTCATAATACAATTAAAACAGTAAAGATGTGACAGAACATACCCCAATAAAAGTCACCCTGCTAAGGATCAACGAAGAGCAAAGCAATTTTGGCAGTGTTTTGATAAAGTAGGTTTATTATATGATACAATACATTTAAAGTTTCTTAGCTCAACAAAAGTGGGACTTAATGAAATGGAAACAAAACACATGTAAGGCTTTAAACAGTAAATCCATTAATGGGAAGAACAGGACACAGTCGAAAAGTCAATGAAATAATAATTGTGGCCATTAACAGATGTTATTGTTACAATTTGTCATTCTTACTATTATTAGTGAAGATATTCATGAAGGTTACCTCATGCTGAGGTTCAGAAGAAGTTTCTGCTTAACTGAAACAGTGAATCAAAAGTGACCCAATCTCTCTGAAGGAGAATCCCTAACACTGTATGGCTGCACTCCAAGAGAGACTAAATGGAAATCATGCTTTGATACACAGATATATTTCTCAGTTGAGATTGGTTCAAATCTAATACTTTTTTGGAGAGACACTTTGTATAATTGTAGGGCAAGCAATGAGGCAATGAATGGCATGCCTACAATACAGTACTGTATTAGATACAGAAAGGCAGCTGTTCATGTTTTAACACTGTTAGTAAGAATTGTGTTGGAATTATCTTACAATCCCAAAGTAGGAGTAGTCAAGAAAGTTTGGAAATATGAAGAAACAACATGCAAACTATAACAATATGTGGTATGCAAAAACTGAAAGGAACAAACACTGTTTTGTCAGAAGTGGAGCTATTCAACGGTCCTCTAGTGGTCAGATCCTAGACTTTATTATGGCCTATTATGTTTTTTGGAGCCCTCTGTTACTATCTACTAATTCCCAAATTGTACTGGCTCCGGGGCATTGACATCCATTCCTAATCACAATGATGCCTGAAAGATAAAATTTAAATCATGATACCCAGCCACCATTTTGTATTTGTATAGCAGTTTATTATAAGAGAAGGAGTGGCAGAACTTGGGGGCAGAGTTAAAAGAGGGATCAGCCTAGAATCCCTATGTAGCGGACTAAGTCCAATCCCCCCCTTGAATTCCATGGGCCCTTATCTAACTCCAAGCAGGTTAGACTCCTTGGGAAGATTCCTGTGTACAGGCTGCTTAGCAATAAATCAGTTTAATTAGACCTTCACATGTGAACCTGATCTTTTGCACCTGACATTTATGCAAGTATGTAAGGACAGGAATTTAACATCTCAATGCATATTTTGTCACATGCAAGTGGGAACATGCTCTATGCTCCTCCAAGTCTATGTTCCAAGGAGCTTTCATATTAGTAGGGCCTTCACAGTATAGGCCCTGGGGACCGTGGAAAGTTCTTATGGTTGCTTATGGGCTGGTGCTTGCTTTACATGCGTATAACTGTATTTACCCAATTTTTTTTAATGATGCAACTGAGAGACTCTCAGCAGGCTATGTTCACAATAATAAAACATCAACAGCATCATTACTCAACAAGGGCTTGGAAGCACAAGCAAACAACAGCCAATGACTCAATAGCCAGCCATCAATACCCCAATCAACATCTAAAAAGCTACATACAACAGGCACCATATAAATACCACACACAGAACAGCCCAAAGCACACATTCTGCTAGAGAGAAGTTCCCTGAAGATGGGCTACAGCATGAGTCTGAAAGCTTGGAAGATTCTGGTCCCGGTGACCGACCCAGATTGGATCTTGCAACATTATCCTGGGACACACATATTAGCCTTCATTCGTGAAAGAACAAAATTTTCCCCCTGAATTAAGCCACAGATAAAATCTTAAGACAACAGGTTTGGTAGCTATGACCTTATAAGGTTCCCAATGTAACACTAATTATGATTTCTTTGGAAAATTGTTCAAATGCCTTTTATGAGAAATAAGTGAAGAGCTAAATTAAAATGTGTGGTTCATTCATCCAATACATTGCTAATGTCTCCTTTTTGCATAGTAAATTGATTACAGTAACGTATACTTCATTGAAACTGTAGTTACAGATTCTACAAAATATGTTCCTCATAAAAATGAATGATTCTTTTTTATTGTTGGACATTTCAGAAAAAATGTATAAACAGGCATAGAAAACAGTAAAATACAATGAATAAACAAGGGATTTACAAATATTATAGAGGTTATAATTTTCCAGTATATCGTTATTTGATTGTGGATAACTGAATACATTATATTGTTTTAAAAGCTTGAAATTTGCTATTAAGCTCTAAACAAAGCATAAATACCAGGAACCACAGTCAGTAGAGTACAGTATAAATCACATAATGAGATTATGGACTACAACAAATTTATCCATATTACTAAATCTATTCTACTTTAGAAATCCTATCAAATTTAAATATATATTGTATGTATAGAAAACCAAAAATTTACGATGTAATACAAATCCATGGATCGAACTAAAATCTAGAAATGATGTCCAATCTAAATTAATGTCCACATCAAATTTACTTTAAAGATTCAGTGTTACAGTGGTCTGGAAATCAAAGTATATCCCTATACAGGTAGTCCTCGACTTACAACAGTTCATTTAGTGACCGTTCAACATTACAACAGCACTGAAAAAAGTGACTTGTGATCATTTTCACATTTATGACCGTTGCAGCATTCCCATAGTCATGTGATTTACATTCGGATGCATGACAACTGACTCACATTTATGATGGTTGCAGTGTCCCGGAGTCATATGATCCCCTTTTGTGACCTTCTCACAAGCAAACTCAATGGGGAAACCAGATTCACTTAACAACTGTGTTACTAATTTAAGAACTGCAGTGATTCACTTAAGAAATGTGGGGAGAAAAGTCGCAAAATGGAGCTAACTCACTTAACAAATTTCCTCACTTAACAACACAAATTTTGGGCTCAATTCTGGTCATAAGTTAAGGACTACCTGTAATTTGGTTAGCCATTGTTCCATACAGGGAATCAAATGTCCTTTCTAATAAATGGCATACAGTATCTTTGCAGCCGTTAGTAGGTACAAAGCTAATACAATATACTTTGAGTTTATGGTTTAGTAAAGTTTAATAAAAATATTGCAAGTTGAAATGGGAATTCAACATTTAAGATTTGTTTATTTCTGGTATGAATACTTTTCCAAAAAGATTGAGCTCTTTTACATCATTGCTGTCATATGAAAGAAGGATCTGCCCTGCTCATTACATTTCCAGCAATTTTTAGAGAACAAATTATCTATTTTAGCAATCAGGACTGGAGTAAATATATCAATAATACACCTTATACCAATTTTAAGTATAATATTCAGAGTAATTTAATATTCCTTGCCCATCTGAATTCTAATTGTTGCATATCTATTATTGCATCTAAATTCTGCATCCATTTAATCACAGTCTTTGAATTGTTCAGTTTCTGAATCACACTTCACCAGCAGTTTATAAAGAAAAGTCCAAGAATAAATTAGTACTACAACCCAAATGAAGTAAAATGTGACCTTTGCATAGATTATCATACGATAAGGATAAGAATGAAGATCATCCCAATTGAGGAAGTACACAAAAGAACTTCCTCATTTATTGTGATATCTGGAAGGGCTCCATGCATCCATCCTTATTTTGCACCTTCTAATTTTCTTCATAAATTAGAGCAAAGTTGCAACTTTTTATTGCTACATATAAACAGTTTACGCATGAGCATTATAATGAAGCACACAAGTGGGCACTGAGATTTATTTATTTATTTATTTTTGGCAGCTGCTGCATAACTACCCATTTCTATGTTGGTCTGTTTTTAATCTGTTTCTTTTTGCATCTTCAATATCCATTGAGAACAAAATTTACATTTGCTTACTGACCATTAGAAGCCATATTCTACAGATCAGTAATTTAACACACGTGCTGAAATTTATTTAAACAAAAAACCTACCTTTTTAATAACACATTTATACTAATTATAGAAAGAAATCAGAAAATATAATGTGTTAGGAAATAGCCAAGAGTAATAGCAAAGTCAAGCTAAGTATAGCAACTTGCCTTACATCAAGTCAAACCATGGGTCCTTCTGTCTTAGTACTGTCCATGTTGACTGTCTCTCCCAGCCTATATGGAAATTCAGGAGACTGAATCCAGATGTTTCTACCTGCATAATATCTGCTATTCCACTGACTTTATACTGTGATTCCACAAAAGCTTCTCAATATCTCCCAAAGGCGCTTTTCCAAAAGGCAACTGGATTTTCTTTCTTTGTTTTTTCTTTGAAAACATTTCGCTTCTCATCTAAAAGCTTCTTCAGTTCAGGAGAAGCTTCTTCATGAACTGAAGAAGCTTCTTGGATGAGAAGAGAAACCTTTTCCAAGAAAAAAAAAACCAAGATAGTCCAGTTGCCTTTTGGAAAAGCACTTTTGTATGATTGAGAATCTCCATAGACATTTCAGTATCTCCTTGATAGTTCTAACTACTGAAAGTGCAAAGCACCCACACGATAAATGAAAAGGAACAAAATTAGAAGAGCAATTAGAAATGTTCTTACTTATTTTTTCTGGTAAATGATATAAATGTAGAAATGTAGAGTAAGTGACTGTAAATGTAGAATTTCAAAAAGAACAAAGGCAACAATTTGGAAAATGGGAGAGCAAGATGATCTGCAAAGAAAATTTGTTTCTCCAGTGAGGAGATACGTATGTAATAATTCTTTCCTGGAATTCTCCCTCACTTCCCTTGTCTAACTCTGAGTTGCCTGTTTGTTATGAGAGTAAGATAAGAAGGAGATGAAAGGAGGAGTTGATGCTAGACCTGCCAATTAGTGCCACAGATGAATTAAATCAAGGGAATTTTGTATACCAAAGTAATTTCTACTTGAAGCTCATTGTTCATCAAACCAAGAAACAAGGCTATTGATAAGGAAAAAGGGGGAAAGTAAGAATAAAGAGAAAATTTCAAGTATGTTAGCAACAAATTTCAGATGGACAGCTAGAACAAAAGGACTGTTTGAAAAATCTTTTAAGATTCTTCTTAGCATTTAAATAAACCAATGTTTTCTACCAGATGAACATTTAAACTTTAGTGTAGTAGTTAGAATGCAGTAGCAACTGCAACTGGACTACAATAAAAAAGGCAGTAGCCTGTAGTGGAATGGGGAGCTCCCACCCCACTCTAGTGTTTCTGAACATTGGCTCCCAGTATACAGCTGAATCAACAAAGTCCACAGTTAGGAGAGCTACAGCTGAGCAGCAACTGGGGAGTCATGGGAATATCCTTCTAAGATTTAATATTCTTTCCCCACATTCATATAAATGCACACTAACCCTAACCCTAAACAGTACCCACAGGTCATAATTCATAACTCAAACTGAAAAGGGGCTTTGTCTTGGCAACAGTATAAGGATTATGATAAGTTACTTGGGCTTGGCGGAGAGAATAGAGCCAAACTGAATAAAAGTGAAGTACCAGGGAGACTGCTTGGGTATATGTTCCTAATATTGCTTATGCATTTGTTCCCCGTATACCCATTCATATGATCCCATGACAATCTACAAATGTTGCAGTATGTGAGCTTTGAATTCTTCAGGAGAATAAAAAGAAGTCTATCTCGACACAGCCTCCTCCTGAATTACATGAAAGGGACATAAAAGAGGTGAAAAGACAAATTTAACTTAAGTAGGAGACCTTAAATGCTAGCTATCAGTATACAATTAAAGTTAATAATATTGGTAACTTGTTGGTTATATTTTTTTCTTAATAAGATAATTTATATTACTTAATGTGTTTCATGGGTACCATAAGGTATTTACTCTAAGAGCCGAGGTGGCGCAGTGGTTAGAGTGCAGTACTGCAGGCTACTTCAGCTGACTGTTCAGCAGTTCAGCGGTTCAAATCTCACCGGCTCAAGGTTGACTCAGCCTTCCATCCTTCCGAGGTGGGTAAAATGAGGACCCAGATTGTTGGGGGCAATATGCTGACTCTGTGAACCGCTTAGAGAGTGCTGTAAAGCACTGTAAAGCGGTATATAAGTCTAAGTGCTATTGCTATTGCTACTTTTCCTTATCTGTTAATGATTTCCTAGTACTGCTGAGGGTCAAACTAAAAGTTATAGGGAAATCCATAACTGATTCTCCCATGGAAAAATATTGGGGATGGGAGGATACAGGTAGTCCTCAACCTATGACCACGATTAAGCACAGAATTATGGTCATAAGTGAAGGCATCACAAGATAGGACCAAATTTTCTGACATTTTCTGCAGTGGTCGTTAAGAGAACAATGTGATTGTTAAGCAAATCATTTTTCCCCAATGGACATGTTTTGCCAGAACCTGGAAATAAATACAAATCAAAAATTGTGATCCTATGACCACTGAATGCTATAAACTACTGTAACGGTGAATCAGTTGCCAAGCGTCCAAAATGTGATCATGTGACCAAAGGGTAAGGCCATCGTAATTTCTAAAATTGGTCAGAAGTAGCTTTTGGGGAGTCTGTCATAACTTCAAATGGTTGTTAAGCAACTGGTTGTAAGTCAAGGACTATCTGTACATGATCCACAGAAGGGGATAATGGAGAGAGAAATGATGTCATAGCCATCATTATATCATCATACAAAAGACATGAATTATGTAATCGTATGATTGTTGGATGTTACCTAGTCTGCATACTTGGTGTGATGACAACATGACACATGTGATGTCACTGTGGTCTATCAATCTAAACTATCATTGCACATAGGAGGAGGAGGAGGAAGTATTATGTATATTAGACACCTTGAGTTATTTTTCAAAATAATAAAGGTGGGAAATAACTAAAGAAACAAACAAACAAATAAGGACTATGTGCGCACATTCCATATGTGTTGGACTGTAATGTCTCTGACCAAACAATGCATCACAATGTAAGATCACTACCAGAAATGGATTTCTCTATAGTCTAACAAATTCTCTGATTCATTCACAACAGATAGTACAACGAAATCCATATTCTGATATTTTGATGTTGTTGTAACTCAATTTTCCCTTATCAATAGAGGGGGGGGGGGAAACCAGGGCAATGACATAAGAGAAAGCAACAAAAAGCAACAAAAAGAAGGAAGAATTTCATACACGTTTTGTGTTTGCCTGTTTTTCGTATTTCTGGCGATGTGCGGTTCTAGCATGTTAGATGTTAACTGATTATTGGTCTTATTTTCTCTATTAAATCTTCAAGAAATTTGCAATACTTTTTTTTTTAAATTACCTCTTCCCCTTAATCTAATACAGAAAAAAACCAACCCAGAAACTGATAAGCAACTGAAGCCCATATGGTATGCTTATTATGACCATTAGCATGCTGTATGATAAATGTGCATTATGACTTAAAGTAGTACAATGAAACTATCTTGTCTTTTAATTTGTACCAAGTATAAGAGGCTGTAGAGGAATGGTAACACTCCCTATCCTACATATTATCCTAATCAGTACTGTGATCACACACTTTTGTTTACTTTTGTTCAGTCAAAAACAGTCCCTCCAATTTCCTTAGCAAGGTTTTCCAGATATGGTTTGCTATTGCCTCCTTCTGAGGTCTGAGAGAAGGAGACTGGCCCAAGGTCACCAGGCTGGCTTTGTGCCTGAAGCTAGACTAGAACTTACAGTCTCCTGGCTTCTAGCCTGGTGCCTTAACCACTACACCAAACTGATTCCCCCACACGTTTACCAGAAAGTTAAAACACACCCACAGGCAATGTTTTGCAATATGCATATGTATGAATAGAATAGAATAGAATAGAATAGAATAGAATAGAATAGAATAGAATAGAATAGAATAGAATAGAATAGAATAGAATAGAATAGAATAGAATAGAATAGAATAGAATAGAATAGAATAGAATTCTTTAGTGGCCAAGTGTGATTGGACACACAAGGAATTTGTCTGTGGTGCATATGCTCTCAGTGTACATAAGGAGAATAAAATACATTCATCAAGAATAAAAAGATACAACACTTAGTGATAGTCAAGGTTACTAATAAGCTATCAAATCGTACTAGGAAACAAATAAAAACAATATAATTGAAAGATACAAGCAACATGGTTATAGTAATAAGTGGGAAGAGATAGATACTAGTAAGGAAGAGAATAATAATAGTCTTAGTAATTAAGAACTAATTGTTCTTAAGCAATGTAGGCCCGGCAACTTAACATAAAACATGTTAGCTTAAGTCAATTTTCAAATATAAATTTCTCAGACTGAAATACTGAGCCTATTTTCTTCAGATCAAAACTCACATTTGAAATATAGAGTTCTGGCATTTCAAGCCTTTGATCCCAACTGGCCATTCCCTTTGAGATGAAAATTAAGACAAAATCAAAATCAAATGACTGGGCCATTCCAACGATATATCTGAAATCATCCACATAACCTCATATTGTGCTGCAGGGAAAAATAAATTCTTTGCTTGTCCAGGTTAATAAAAGACCGAGAGATCAAACAAATTCTGGTGCAGGAGATGCTGCAAGCTGCATGCTAATGCTTGTGTACATGTATTTTACTGAAATGTGAACCCACTGCTTCCATCTGGAGATCCTTTCCGCAAATAAGGTGTGAAAGGGACACTTGCTGTGCTCTTAAGCTGTGTATGTAAAATTGCTTAGGTCAGTAGTTCTCAACCTGTGGTCCACAGACCCCTGAGGTGCCACAATGTCATCACAGGGGGTCCACAAAGGCTTGAAAAAATGTTACAATTTAAATCTTGAGTGAAGTCTTGGTGGTCCGTGGCCATGGTCAGTGGCCACAAAAAGTATTGTCCATGGTGAAGAAAAGATTGAGAACCACTGGCTTAAGGTCATACAATCCTTCTCCTGTTCAGGGTCTTGGAAGGCAGTTCTTTTGCTTCGTTCCCTATGTAGAATTTGCTGCCCAGTCTCACATCCACTGACTCTTTGGAAGCTGAATACTGGCTTAGCGAGGACACATAATTGAGCACAAATGACTAGGGAGAGGACAGCTGCTGAACACATGACCAACTTTGGCTGCTCCTAATAAAACATTTAAATGCTGGTTTCAGGGAGGAAAATGGCACTAAGGTGTTTCTCACAGCTGAATGAAGAAGAAGAAGCAGCTCCCCGAAGTCAGCAATGCATTTTTCGCACACTTCACTGATTCTCCACTAATAGCACAAGCCTCTTCAATTCAAAATACAGATTTCCAGCAGAAAGATTGAGCCAGTCAGAGCCTCTTGTTTCTAAAGGCAGATTTTTTTCTTTGTAACCTAAGGTTCTGCTGGACCCTAGATTTCATCCACCCAGTTGCCTTTCAAACTCTATTCAAATGATTCCAGCTCTCTCTTCTTAGCAATTTAATTATGATCAAATAAATCATTTCTGAGATCTCTTGCAATCTCTATCTTATCTCTGTCCATCTACTTGGACATAAAATTCAAGATTACTGGCTCTGAAAACCTTTGAAATATTTCTCTTCTCTTTTTGAAATATCTCTACAACGGTGTGTGTGTGTTCAATTTTGGCAACTTTTTAAGACTTATGGACTTCAACTCCCAGAATTCTGCATATTAAAGCATATGTTAAACAATGTTTAAAGCATGTTTTAAACAATGGGAAGCTGGCATGCTGCAAAACAAAGCACCAGTCTATCACAACTTCTTCTGTGACAAATATAAATTCAAGCCTGCCAGATCTCTCCTTGAGATCTCTGTCTTGCCCTTCCCCTATAACAGAGTTCAAGTCTATTTTTGTGTAGCTATTCCTCCAGCTTTGAGAGCTTCGTCTAAGCAACAATTTATAGTGCCATCATCTGTTCTGGAATGTGGAGAAGCCCTCCACATCTGGAATTTGGAGAGGGTAGAATAGGAAATATCAACTTTTCCAGGACTAAATGTTGAAATAAATGTTTTTCCAGGGTTATCAGGCCCTAGCAGTTTTAGACTGAATGATGACACTACAAGCACAACATCGGAATAAAATCAAAGATATATTTTTATTTTAGCAAAAACAAAGCTGCACCAAGTTACATACGTCTAAGGGCTGCATACCAAATCTAGTGATCTGTAAACAGTCTGAGCAAACAAAGAGATAGCTGAACAGAGGATGGAAGCAGATGTAATACAACCCAAGACTAAGAAAAGGAATGCTGTGAACATTTTTTCTAAATTATTTCCTATTTTTATCTGCCTCTTCTCTGCCACTGCTATCTTACTGGTTCTTGTTCTCCCAGAACGTTTGGGCAGAGTGCTTGAGCTCTAGGCATAATCAGACAAAATCTGTTTCTTAACTTCCTGGTTTCTCTGAGGGGCTTCCAACCATGTCTCTGTAGCAGGGGTGGGTTCTAACTTACCTCACTGCCGGTTCGCTTCCTCCCACGCCACGTGGCCACACCTCATGGGCGTGTGCACGCTTTGTGCGCGCGTGCATGTGCAATGCAAAAAAAATTAAAAAATCACCCCCCAAAAAAGCCAAAAACAAGATGGCGACGCATGCGCAGTGCTGGAAACTCGGCTTCTGCACATGCGCAGAAGAAAAAAAAACCGGAATTTTTTTTTTAAATTTTTTTTTAAAAAAATATGGCATCGTCCACGGACCGGCACGACCGAACCGGCTCCGTGACATCATCATGACATCACCAGTGAGTCCCTACCAGTTCAGGCGAACTGGTCCGAACCGGGAGGAACCCACCTCTGCTCTGTAGGGACCAAGAAAGTTCTATGTTCCTCTCCCCCATGCTTCTCATTGGAAGAGGGAAGTGGCTTGAAGGCTATAGTGTTCTGAGAGGCACCAGCTTGACCCTATTTAAAACCAGCTTTATGCATCATATTTATTTCTAGGAACACTTTTGGTCTCCACTCAATCATATAAACAGATGGTAGTCATCTGTACTATGGGGGAGCGGGGAACACAACCACGAAAACAACTTGAGCATGTACAATACATATAATCATCAAATGTTTAAAACTCAATTTGAGAATGGCTTCACCTTTTAAACAGCCATGAAGAACCTGTAGGCAGCAAAGATGTGGAGAACAGCATGAAACTTCTAGTAAATCAATGCTTGGCACTGATGGGCTTTTGCCAGAGGCAACTGTTTTATGAGAGCATTCCCAGCTTGTCTTAAAATTCCAAATGTGCCAAACAGCTCCAATACACCACAATGATCTTTTACAAGGAAAAAGAAAAGAAAAGCCTAGTTAATTTGCAACTACAGTCTTGAGAGAAAAGAGCTTTTAACTAGTTCTTCTACATACATGTCTTGGTTAGCATTCTAAAATTGAGGTAAAAGATGACTTAATATATCAGTCAAATAACTGATTAAAGATTTAAATGTAGAAAGAGCAGGGAAGTTAAATTCAAAAATATCAAGGGCAAGATGGGAGTAACATTTCAAGGCTAGTCTTCTAAAATGTGCATTGTATTGGTTAGAATGCAGTACTGCAGGCTACTTCTGCTGACTGCTGGCTGCCTGCAATCTGGCAGTTCCCTCTGTGCCCCTTCCCTACCCCCAAAAAACTGTCAGGCAGACACCACCATATCTACACAGCAACCTATGAGTATTTAAAAGCTATTTTTGAATCCTATTGCCTCCCCAAACAGGCAAATAGAAAAAAATATTTCCCCACAAAACATGCATATACATATTTTCTCACAAAACAAACATTATAGAAATGCATTTTCTATACTTGCAACCATGTTTTATTAATTGATAAATTTATTTTGATTAATTAAATCCAATCCACCTATTAGTTCAGTTTCTATCCGAATTCATTAAAAAAATCCTCAAGCGTCCCTAGTATCTAAACTCAGAATACTGATTTCACAGCCATGTATTCAGGCATCCTATTAGTAATTTCACCTCTGGGTACTAAGGCTGTGGCACTGTTTTCTTTTTGCATCCTACTCTTCTTCTACAGATGGTAAATGAACCATACTTCTCAATGGTCAATTGCTTATCAAAAACTTCTGTAAGATAGTTTGCATCACTTTTAAATTCTGGATTTTTCAAGAGTTAATATTTGACATGACAATATAAATTTATGTTTATTAGGAAAAAAAAATCAATATAAATGCTAAATTGTCATCTGCAATACTCCATCAGTATCACATCAAGCCACACAGCACAAAATCATTATTGAACTGCAAGACCGTCTGGTGCAGAAAAGCAAATGATTAGATTGGTAGTGCCCTCAAATCTTTGTTATTCCTTCATATTATAATGATTGTATTAAAGGGGAAATGTCAAGCAGTTCAAACCTAACCATAGATATGCAAATTACAAGGTTCACATTTTAGAATCTTTTATCTGAACCACACAGTGTTGAGAAAGCTCACCCACCCCTTACGATGAAAAAGTTTTTAAGCATAAGTTTGGCTTCTCAGCTGCACCAACTATTGCTCAATAAGAAAAAGAGGTTTTCTCACTGCTGACACCAGAAAGAGACATCTTGGAAACCGATAGCATATGCCTGTTTTATGCTAATCTGGGGTGGTAGCCTTGGACATCATACCTCCAGCAGAAACCAAAATATTTTGGAGGCCATTTTATTTGGCTAATATATCCCTGAACAAGGCAATGGCTGAATTTAGGATAATTCTCTCAAATAAGAATAGATAAGTAGGGGGAGAAAAAGACAGACACAACGCCCAATGTTTACACTAGTCAACCTAGACTTCTACTTCAGCTTAAAATCAATCTTGAATATTCCTCCATGCACCAATAAATATGTATATGTGATGCCCTGAGTATGTATCAGCATATATTTACAGTTCTGTGAAAAAGTATTCATCACCTTTCAGATTGTCTGAATTTTTATATAGCTTTGCCCCTGAATTTTATCAGAGCTTCATGTAGCTTTTTGACAGCTTCAGCTGATGGATAGATGGCCTGATATTCTCCTTTAGAATTCTCTGGTACAAAAGAAGAATTTGTGCTTCCTTTAATGAGGGCAAGTCATTCAGCTCCTAAAGTTGCGAAACCATAGTTGATGAGATTTTTATAGGACAGAGCTGGCTCAAATCACCCTGATTATTCACACAACTGCTCCTACTAATCCCTGCAATTAAATTGATTGAACCAGGAGGGCAATTACTTTTTCATACTGGCAGATCTGAAGTTGGATGACTTGTTTTATGAAATAAATCAAACAAGCACCAAACACTGTTATTATGTCTTCATTTAGATTCCTTTTATATTTCAGTAGGATCCACATCAAGTTTTGATAAAATAGCACATTTGTATAGATATCTGCCAGCAGTACATACCCAAAAGGGGCAGGGGCAGCAAAAATAAAAAGGAAGGTCCCAATTAAATTTCATTTCCTGTAAGATAGATTTCTCCTTTAATAAAATTAATTAATCCATCCCCTACATACATTATATGTCCTCTTGCCAATGACTCCAGGAGTCATGCCAGATAATTTTGAATTGGTTTCTTTCAGTGTGGCTCAGCAGCGGGCTGGCACCAAGATGGAGGCTCAGTTGGGAGCAAATGTCCTTAATAAACAGGAAATGAGCCCGCTTCCTATGCCAGCATAATAAGCATAAAGAGAAGAGATCATCAGACAGGGAAGGAAACAAAAAGAGAGAAAGGAGGCCTTTTGAAGGGTTAGAAAACGATTAATTTCAAAAGATAATCTCAAATGACTCCACCTTTTAAGAAGGGAGATCCACAGTCACGTGATTTCTATATTTTGGGCAGAATCTACTTTACACTGAAGATAACATAATTGCATCATGAGGGATCCCTTGGTGCTCTCTGAGCTTGGTTGTTTTCTTGCAGATGTTTCATTACCAAAACTAGGTAACATCACTGACTAGCATTGATGATGTTACCTACTTTGGGTAATGAAATGTCTGCAAGAAAACAACCAAGCTCAGAGAACCCCTCATGTCAAATATTGTCCTTTATTAATAATTGCATCAATTCCACAGTAATTATTTATAAAGAGTCTCATTTTTGTATCAGGTAAATATGGTGATGCAGCTACTGTAAGTAGATACGATCATAGAAGTTCACAGTGCCTGTTCTACTCATACCAAAAGAGGTCTATCTTTCCAGATCTTCTAAAACTGGTCTTCTGATTATTTGCTTTAGCCCAGAGCTCTAACGCTGATAATGACTATCCGAAGAAAAGCACTTGGGAAAATCAGTTCCTAGAAGACAGAGACTAGGAATTCATCCTAATGCAACCAAAGGATGCCAATTTCTTCCTTAGCGGCACACAAAGACTTGATTCCCTGGGGCTGGAGAGAGAGAGAGAAATTGCCTTTTCTAGTTTGTGTCCTTGATTCTAAAAAAAAAGAAGAAAAAGAAGAAAAAAAGAGCCTCTTGTCTGAGGCATTAACAAGGATGTATTCCCTGATTGGAGAAGAGGTCAAATAAAGGATAAAAGCCTTGAGAAAGTGGCAGCTACTCTGCTGCTTCTCCATGCCAGCACACAAGGAGTAAGAGAGACTGACAGGTAATACAATACCAACAATTGCATCATCTGTCACAGACAATGCAATCTTCATGCTCACTGTTAGCCTCATCTACCAGCCTCACATTACTAGTGGCAATTTCACAGCATTTTCCCTGTCTTTAAGAAAGGCAACTTCATACCAGGCACAGCAATAAAAATCAATTCTCCAAAACCTCAATCCCATATTCAGTAAAAGCAAAAGCTTCACAGAACGTTATAGTTAGAGTATGTTGCTTCACCGCAAACCAAAAAGAAGTCATATATATGCAGATCTGCCTCCTGCAGAACCTGGAAATCCAGCTGTGTAGGTGGGGGGAAATAGTCCCAGGGCTTCAGTTCTAGGCCTTCTTTTCTCAGTCTTTTGACTTAATGGGTCTTTTCCTGGTCTTGAAAATCAGAGGTATCTGCTGCATGTTTTATAACAATTCTGTCTAGCCTGAGAATAACTGATACCTGCCTTGGCAACTTCTGACTTTATGGGTTGGGACTCCCAGCTCTTCCAATCACATGGAGGGACACAGGGAATAATTTTAAATAATTTCATAGGTTGAAGCTGATTTTTATTTATTTATTTTGCTGCACACTATCATCTTTATTATTGTTTTATTGCTTCTTTGGATGGACAGGTTTGACAAAAAAAAAAAAGAATTAAGTGAAGGAGGAAGGAATCAGCTTTCTTTAGCTACCCGAGGAAGCTATTTTGTTGGGAAACTTTATGCCTTTATGCCAACTTCCTCTTCTCTATATCATTGCAGCGGTGGGTTGCTCCCGGTTCGGCCCGGTTCTTAGAACCGGTAGCGGGGGCGATGGGAGGCTCCGCCCACCCGCCCGGGACGCTTCTGTGCATGTGCAGAAGCATTGCACGTGCGCGCGAGCACGAACCGGGAGTAAAGGGTTTTAGAACCCACTACTGTATCATTGGGATAGTTGGGCTTATAAACTAATAGCAAGGTCACAGCTAGCTTGGTTCTTAGAAAGATATGGACACTTATAGAAAAATTAAATTTGTTTCATTCCAACTCTTTTGTAAAATCCAGCAGTCTTTGATAGGTTTAGCTAAAGGAATAGATTCTCTCTTCCACCTACATAGTATAAGTGAGAACTACCAAGGCAATCTCAGAAAGGCAGATGATGGTAAATTGAACTGCTTGATCTGAGATGCAAAAATATATTAATGGATTAGCTAACCACCCCTAAATGCAGAAAAGACAGGTTTGTGTCTCTCATTGTTACCATCTAGTGGTCAGTTAGACTTTTGCAGCTGGTGTTCTTGAAAGAGAAGGACTATAAAACTTGCTCAGAGATCATTGGATGGCATTTCTTTTGATCTTTTATCAAGCAGGAGTTTTCAAATGTATCCCCAATTTTGCTTATGAAAAAAAAGGCAGTACAACTAGGAGGTAGATGTAAGTTTGTCCTTCTAGCGTCATTATTTTTGCCTTCTTTAGAAATGTTTTATTCTATGGCTGGCTAACTTCATTATTTGCGGGTGCTCTTTTTCCTTTCTGATTATTAAAAAAAAATAGTTTGAAACACAACAGAAAAAGATATTGATCTGTTGAACAAACAAGGGCAAAAGGAAAAGGATGAAAATTTCTGATCAACCCAGATGCTTTTATGTTGCCTGTCATCTGATCCCTCCAGATGAGAAGTACATGGTGATCTCTTTGCCTTAAAAACCAAAATGTACTGTGTAGTTAGCAATGGAACATATCTCTTCAGTAACAACCTGCTTGAAGTCCATAATTTTGTGCACTAAATCTATGCTACATTATTGACTAATGAACACATTATGGCTCTGGGTGCTTCCAGTATAAATGCTTCTATCAAAATCAGAAAAGTGATGGCAATGACTTTTATGATAACCTGGTTTTGTATTCTAATGGTTGGAACCCTGATCTTGCTTTGGGAAGCTGAACTCTGTGATCTGTCTCGTGATCTGTCTTGGTGCCTGTCTCCCCTGCACTCCACTTCTAGGCCTACGGCACTATGCCTCTTCTTCAAGCCTTGGAGTGAACCTGGAATGCTTTTCTGCTATTAGCTTCTGCTGCACCTGAATTGTGTGTTTCCAACCCGTTTCTCTGTGTATTCTTTCTCTGTGTATTCCTGATACAGGACAAAGCTAACTCTTACGAATCTCAGTTCCTTATAAGCCCGGTTTTGAGGCCTATGTAGGTATAATATTTATTTATTTATTTATTTATTTAGTTAGTTAGTTAGTTAGTTAGTTAGTTAGTTAGTTAGTTAGTTAGTCAAGTACATATTTGGTAATATACATAGGTATAACATTATTTATATACATAAGATGGGTACAAATAAAAGGGAATGTTTGGACAGGGATGCATGCCCCTTACTGACCTCTTAGGAATGGGGTGAGGTCAACAGTAGACAGTCTAAGAGTAAAGATTTGGGGATTTGGGGAGGAAACCACATAGTCAGGTAGTGAGTTCCAGGTATTAACCATTCTGTTGCTGAAGTCGTATTTTCTGAAGTCGAGTTTGGAGCGGTTCACTTTGAGTTTGTGGCTATGAAGGAAGAAGGACAGGAGCAATATCAGCCTTTGATTGCTTGAGATTTAAATGTCCCAAAGATGCTTTTCAAAGGCAACTGGACTTCATTTCCCCCCCCCT
>QLTV01002702.1:4852412-4868946 GCA_003457575.1 Thermophis baileyi
AGTTTTTGTTGATTGAGATTTGGAGTTGCCGGATGTTTGACCATTCTGACACCAAGTCGAGGTCTTTTTGGAGGGTAGCAGTGTTGTCGGTGGTGTTAAAAAGTTTTACTTCATCAGCGAAGAGAACGCAGTTGCTTATAATGTGATCGCAAAGGTCATTTATATAAAGTGTAAAGAGTGTTGGTCCTAGTACGCTGCCTTGGGGTACACCGCTGTTAACAGGTATGGGATTTGATAGGGCACTCCCTATTTTGACCACTTGTTGTCTGTTTGATAGGAACGCAGCTATCCAGTTATTTCTAACATAGGTTGTTAGAATGAGGTCCCAGTCCAAAGTTAAAAGACCCCTATTTCAAATTCCAGCGTACCCAATACAGGGATAGCCAAACTGTAATTAGACTAACGAAGAGCACAACAGATCCAGATCTCACAATGTAGCGCAATTAAAGCAATGGCTTTTGATTGCTTGCTGACTATTACAAGATATCTCTCTTAGGATAATCAATGTGAAAACTGGCAGTTTGGCAACCTTCTCAGAACACCTCTCCATGATAATGAAATGAAAAGTGCTAATGTGCAATTATAAGGTATTAATTGACAACCCCAAGCCAACCAGTTCAGTTGGAATAGTGTAATTAAAACAAAAGCCACACAGAAAATTCAAATTTGGAACCACATTGTAGAGGAGCAAAGCCACAGGGAGGGGCTTTGTGTATTTAGAAAATACACAAAGTAACTGGATAAATTAGTCCAAACTTTATACAATTAGCCCGTAACAGCTTGGCATTACCCATGGAAGGTACAGATAATTAGGTTCAGTTTCTCTGTAAATCTGCCATGTTCCTCATGACAATAAGCTATTTGTAGTTGGATGTTGTAGCCAATTTCCTAAATTCACTCTAACTTCCAAGGGCTACCAACCCAATAATTTGCTTGTCAAAAATTGTTAAATCAAGACAGAGGAAAAGCTATGAACCACAATATTAATCTGAGGGATTTTTTTAAAACAAAATTCCAGAGCTATCTCTTTTTCTGCTAGAGAAATTTTGAGATCAGCTGGGCATACCAAATAGAAGAACACTCTAGGAAAAATGTCTAACAAAACAATTATATTTCATAGATTAAAACAGAAAGAGTACATTAGAATTATAACACCTGGATTACAAAATCCATACCATCTTTACATGGCAGTGAGCAGATACAGCTTTCTATAACTTTACAAAGTGGCTATCTGAATTTTTGCAATTCAGATGCAATAGCAATAGCACTTAGACTTATATATTGCTTTACAGTGCTTTACAGCCGTCTCTAAGCAATTTACAGAGTCAGCTTATTGCCCCCAACAATCTGGGTCCTCATTTTACCCACCTCGGAAGGATGGAAGACTGAGTCAACTTTGAGCCTGGTGAGATTCAAACTGCCAAATTGCAGAGCAGCCGGCGGTCAGCAGAAGTAGCCTGCAGTACTGCATTATCTGGGTCCTCATTTTGCCAACCTCAGAAGGATGGAAGGCTGAGTTAACCTTGAGCTGGTCAGGACAAACTACTGGCAATTGGCAGAATTAGCTTGCAATACCGCATTCTAACCACTGCGCTGCCACGGCTCATAATTCTAATATCTGCACAAAGCTCGACAAAAAAAATAGAATTATGAAAACAGCTTGTTTTTAAGCTGTTACAAATTAAATTAGAAACTAATGAAGAAGAGGAAAGTAATTTATTAGAATACCAAAATAAAAACATACACGCAGATATCTATCTGCTGCACCAGCAAACTATAGGTCATTGAGTAGCCAGATCTGAAAGCCTGAATTGTAAGGTCAGAAGGTATTAAAAGTATGTCCTATGTCCAAGAGTAGAATCATACTAGACAACCCATGATACACTGGGTCATTGTTTCAGAGATACTTTCTTACATAAACAGAATGACCATGGGCAGGCAAAAAAGCAATAGGACCTGGAACAACTTCCAGCTTCCAGCTTCCCCACTGACTTTCCTTATAAGAAGCCGGAAGGAAGAATGATCATGCGACTGTGGATGACTATTGCCATGTGGTAGCCTGGTGATGCTGAAGCAGCCACAAGTTTGCCAAATTTCAATCCCACAGAAATAATAGGTCCTAGATTTTGGACACATTGTTTAAATTGATCTATTCGATAATTCAAAAATTGTTGCCTTATGATGTCCGGTGGCCCCCAATTAAAGATACAAACAAATAAACAAACAAACAAACAAACAGACAGGAGAGTTTTAGTAGTATACAAAGCATCCAACCAGCCTTAATCTACATGAAACCACTGGGTGAGATCATCCGACGACATGGGGTGAGGTATCAGCAATATGCTGATGATACCCAGCTATATATATCTCCACCCCGCGTCAGTTCAGCGAGGCAGTGGATGGGATGTGCCGGTTCCTGGAGGCGGTGAGGGTCTGGATGGGAGTCAACAAGCTCAGACTTAACCCTGACAAAACCGAATGGCTGTGGGTATTGCCTCCGAAAGACTATGTCGACTGTCCATCCTTGGTTCTTGGGGGGGAGAACGGGTTCGCAATTTTGGGTGTCCTCCTAGACTCACAGCTAAGATTAGATCAACATCTGACAGCTGTAGCTAGGGGGACCTTTGCACAGGTTCGCCTGGTGCACCAATTGCGACCCTACTTGGATCAAGAGGCTCTCCTCACAGTCACCCATGCCCGTGTCACCTCACGGTTAGATTATTGCAACGCCCTCTACATGGGGCTACCCTTGAAGAGTGTTCGTAGACTACAATTGGTCCAGAATGCGGCTGTGCGAGTTGTCGTGGGTACACCTAGGTAAACCCATATTACAACTATACTCCGCGAGCTGCACTGGCTTCCTATTGGTCATGGCTCAGGGCCAGGTTATCTTCGAGACCGCCTTCTACCACATAGCTCCCAGCGACCAGTAAGATCCCACAGAGTTGGTCTCCTCCAGGTCCTGTCAGCTAAACAGTGCCGGCTGGTGGGCCTGCGGGGGAGGGCCTTTTCTGTGGTGGCCCCAGCTCTCTGGCACCAGTTACCTCCTGAGATCCGGACTACCCCCACCCTATTGGCCTTCCGGAAAGCTGTGAAGACCTGGCTTTTCTGGCAGGCCTGGGGCCGCTGATCTCAATGTTACAATCTGTGAGATCCAGCCATGAATGGTATGTATGGCTTTTTAAATCGTTTTTTAATATTTATATTGTTTTAATGTTTTTATACTTCTGTTGTAAGCTGCCCAGAGTCCCTTGGGAGTTGGGCGGTATAAAAATGCAACAAATAAATAAATAAATAAATAAAATTAATTAATTAACTTGTGTTTTGTATTGTGATAGATTTAGTTAGCCATATATTAACCTTTATATTTCGCTGTATTTAATTAATACTTTATCCCTTTTTATAGGTTTCTATTTTTAGATCTTTATTTTTATATATACTTTTAATTTAAAAAAAATGTTTTTAAACTTTGTATTATATTTTTTTAGCTTTTAAAATTAGTCACTGTTTGTACCCCACCCTTCTTATGCTGGTCTATGACCATAATAAATATTTGATTGATTGTAGTATATAGATGATTAGTGATGCAGTGAATAATACAATACTCAAGTTCCCAAAATCAATCATGATAGATAGAATAAAGGAGACAGCAGTCACCAGGAAGGGCATATACTACAGTTTCACAATTATCAATATATTCAAATTATAATAAAGATGTTGCAAGATTCTCAGCCAGATTCCAAATATGTACTAGCTAGACAAGATTCCAGGATTGAAGATGTTGAAGATAAGTTCAGACATCCAAAGGTAAATAACGGATCACAAGCAGGAGAAACAGTAATCAATTCAATGAGAGATGACTTTGGAGGTGAAAAAAACAAAATTCCTGCCAATATATCCATGCCTGAGAACCTTTATGCCCTGGATTTTACCTTGTCACTATTAAAGGGACATGGCAAGCTCATCTACCATAACTGGTTAAACCTGGAGAAAGCTGAAAAGATTTATGATAATTCTGGAATAAACAGTTTTACAAAGAAAGCTGTTGCTTATTATATTTTGACATGAACAGTTTGATCCAGTTGCTCACATACATTCTTTTAATTAGTATATTCTGTACCTGCATTCTTGAAAGCTTACTTTTATAGAAGAATAAAAAAATATTAACGCCAAATACTCACACAATAAGCATTCTGCACATAGAGCCCACATAGAATTAAACTTTTTTTGTTTTGTTCTGTGTACATGTGTGAAAAGCTGGAAGTAATTCTAAATGCATTTTTCCTAAAAGACAAAACAGTGCAGATTTTTTTTTCCAGAGAAATCTCTCCCTACCTCCTAAATCCATTATTATTCAAGCAGAAAAACATTCATACCGGAGATGAGTAATCCCATAACACTTCATGTTAGAATATACTTAAAAATTCTTATAATTCACTATTATTTGAAAGTACCAAGAAAAAAAAATTGAAAGAACACCGCCATAATTATTTAAAATCAAAAGCATTATCCCAGAAACATCACATCCGTTTAAGGTTCTACAAGCTAGGAACCAAAACCAAGTGCTACTAGAAAATCTTGCGTTTTAGTAAAGTCAAAGAAAAATTTCTCACCCTAGGGAATGTCTGGATGCCTGACAGCCTGTCAACCCTCTTGAACATTTTGAAAGAGGAACTGCATGCATGTATATGTATTGGGGGGTGAGGGGTGGATAGAGGACATCTCTAGGGAATACAAGAGATGTAAATTAGATTGAAAAGTCTAATATATATATATATATATATATATATATCCCTGGAAGGATGCAATGGCAATTCATTTTTGTATTGCTGCCACACACATAAAAAGCCTCCATAGTTGTGTCCATAAAGTCACCAAGAGTCCAGGTTGAACAGAACCTTTTGTCATTTTTTTGCATGTATGTTTTTGAGTATAGATGCACACACATACAATCAACACTGTATGAGATATAAAAAGTGGGACTGCTGAAAGGTGATTAGAGTGGCAAAGTTTGTTTGCTCCCCATATTTCTCATACACAAAAACTGAGGCTTTAACTCATTAAGCAAGTTTTTTTGAGCTCAAAACGGGATGCTAAAATGCAGCATCTCGTTCATTCTATCCAGATTTTTCCCATCTGTGGCAGCCATTTCCTGTTCTCCCAAGCATTTGAGAACAAAAATATATATATACTGCCAAGCCTTCCTCCCTCTCAAATGATGTGGAAGCAAAATATCATTTCCCAATGTGGGGAAAAAAACTATTTAAGGTAATAATATTCTGACACTTCCATATGGCTTATAGCCACCTTGTTACTACTTTTTTTTTAATAACAGAATCATGATGAGACAAATTGAAGTCATTCTGTGCCCATTAGACTTTCAGAAAGGATTTCAGAGAAAGTTCCCAGCCTGCACCGCGGTTTCTTCCATTTGCAAAGCAGCAAAATAATGGAATCATATTAGAATTCATTGTGTATCTCACACTTAACGTTTAATGTACATCCCTACTCAGATTGAAAACACTTTAAAAGAAAGGAGTAATAAATTTTAAAATAGGGGAAACGTGTTCGGCCGAAGTACATTCGATGTACTCCATGCTACCGCTGGACTGATAATTTCAAATCAGGCACAAAAATTCAGTCTAACCATTACCTTCTTCACTCCCTCATTCTCGAAATCATTGAAAGATCATTAGGCTGTCCACGCTTTTTTTTTTTGGCAATAACAAGAAATGAATGCATTCTCCTCTCTACGACATTCAATATTTCACTTTTCATATTTTCTAAACCTTTTCCTGCTCAGATCACACTGGCTGTTGCTTTTCAATTGTACACACTAACATTTTGCTTGTAGCACACACACAAACTTAACACAGGTGTCTATCTTAATAAAACACTTGTAATTTTAATAAACTTTGCCCTTACCAATGGCTTGGCACAAATATAGGGTGTTTTTTTTTTCATATTTAACTCAAGGGTTAAGAAATCACAGACACCCTACAAGCTCCCACCCTCTGCACATACACACATATTCTTCCTATATGCAAGAAAGCAACTTTTTGCTTGGGATGTATTTGAAATAATTACAATAAAAAAAATTGTTAGGATTTTGGAAAAGAAATATCCCTATCATGGGGGTTTTTGTGTGTGTGTGTGTGTGTGTGCTTATATTGCAATGGAACAGAGCTCAAAACACCTGAAATATTCTGTCAGAGAGAAAAATGATAACTTGAAACAAGCCACTTATTCCTTTATTTTTCATTACCATTAGGATAAGTGCCATCTATCGAAAGGTAAATTAGAGAAGTGGATGATTCTTGATGGAAAAAAAAAGTATTTTTAAAAGAAAAAGCCCATAGCAAACAGTGAAATTAACCGTTTAATGTACTTTTAACATCTTAGCCGACATGCATAGGTACAGCTGAGCAAAGCCAAAACCAACAGTACTAAATTCACTTCAATATAGCCGGTGAACTACATACACAGCACAAAAAAATATTCCTCTGTCTGCAATGACGAACAAACGAACATGGGATACATATATACGGAAAGTTCAACAGCAAGGCGATACTTCTTAGGCTCATATGTTGAATGTTTGGCAGTTGACAAACTGCTTGAAAAATGGACAGAAACTTTACATTTATAAATTGCATTTCCCATAGCAAAGAATTTAAAACAGCATTATTATATTCATCATCTACAGTATCACATTTTTCCAAGCTTTTCCTTATGTTCAATGTGTTTTTCAGTTTCTGGACAATATATCTGCTTAACTGATTTTCTCTCACCCCCTACTGCATCCTCCCCTTAATTGGCTTCAGCTAATGACAGCAGAATCTCTGCCCACTGTTTCATTGCCTGATCTGTTTCACATCTGTATAGTTTTGAAGAATTTAAAAGAACATCTACTGATCCTAGGTCATCAGAATATATAAAACAATGAAACAAGTCACCTCCATTTGTCCAAAGTTCAGGGACAAGCACAAAATGTATTGTGAGCTCTGGACTAGACATAAAGAGGAGGAGGAGGAGGAGGAGGAGGAGGAGGAGGAGGAGGAGGAGGAGGAGGAGGAGGAGGAGGAGGAGGAGGAGGAGGAGGACAGGGGCAGCATACACAGTACAACTTCTAAATTACCATAATTTAGACAGGAAGCAGTGACTTTAAAATATGTTATTAATAGAGCTCCAATAAAATTGACCATGTTGTTTGAAAGAGGTAAAGTAAAAAAAAGTCAGATTCACATGTTGACAACCAGCATGTATCAATAATCCTTTCTCTTCTACCAGTATTGCATAATACATCTCTTAGCCAGTTTCTATGCCAGAAAAATGAACAAATCTTGAAATCTTTATAGATTCCAAATAATGGGCATATGGCCAAGAAGAAGATATGTGTCTTTTAATACAGAGAAATCAGCCCACTATCAAAGTAACAATCCTGCTGTGGTCAACACAGAATATGGCAACAACAAAGAGGAGCAAACCACACGAGTCATATTCTAATTCCTGAGGTGTACAGTATCTTGAAGAGCAAGGTGAATGAACATCCTCTGAATATTCTCTGAAGTGTCTAAAATACATAAAGTATTTGACCCTCAGTGAGGTATTCCAGTTCATTATCTTACAGGTCATATAAATAATTATTAATTTCATCAACTTCTTTTAACCTTATATTCAAAAGTGTTACTGGCTTAGGAACCACAGTTCATTCCTTCAAAAACTCCAACCACGATGAAAAATCACAAGCAGGGGTAGTCTGAAAAACATACGCTAAAAGTGTGTGCTCCCATGAGGCACTCTGACATAAACTAAACCCATTTGCTGGTTTTTGCTTTTAATTTTGCAAAAATTTTAAGAATTCCTTCTTTAGAACTGAAATGATCCAAATTAATATAGAGGGGACCAGTTTGTGAGAGGACCAGTCTGTTTGCTTATCAAATGCGTAAGGCTCCTCATCTGATTGGGTGCCAAACATACAATAAAAAAACCCCCTCACCAATAATTACAGTGACCATCTTTTTTGGGGGGGGGAGAAATGAAGTACAAACCTGGAAAAGAGGCCAATCTGAAAGCGGTTCACAAGGTTAAAAGAACTTATGTTTATAATTTTACAAAGGAAAATTCAAAAGCAAAACCAAGAAAACAAATAATTGAATTAAATAAATCTAAAGGACGGTTTTCTGAAATAAAAGACTTTATAATAAAGGACATATGGTGGCTTCCCTCCACCTATCCCAACAGAAAGCGCGGGACAGAAAGGCTGGGATCACCTGGGGCCCCCCTGTCTGTTACTCGGGATGCAAGACGGCTGCTTTAGGAGAGCAGGGCAGAGGCAGGAAGCAGCACCCGCAGCAAAATCTGTCTCAACTAATCCCAATGAACTTGGCAGGGAGGAACATTCCTCCAGATGTGAAGGATGGCAGATGCAACAGGAAAAGGAGGGGTGCTTCTAGTGTGGCTTCTGCTGGTTGTGGTCAGCAATGGAGGTCAGAGATGAAGACATTATTTCATTCTCCATAGACTTGTCTATCCAAGGATCTGTTTCCAGGGAGATGCCCAGCACAGTCTTGGCTTCTCCCCTTCCTGGTACCATGACACACACACACACACACACACACACACACCCCTCCAACATCATTCTTCTCAACTTCTCAAAGGAGGTGGGGCAGTTTCTGCTCATAAAGACAGGTGAGGCTTATGCTCAAATCTTACAGTTGATTTAAAGCTCCAAGTCTCCATGCTTCCTCATTAAATATAACTGAAAAACATCAAATGGAATATGTGGGGAGGGGAGGGTTATGATGGTGTTATTGTTTATTTAATCATATTTCAGCCTGTTTTCTATTAAAAGTAATCTCAAAATGAAACAAAATTTGCAGGAATTATATAGCCTCTTATGAGAAAGTGATACATGACAAACTGAAGATAAAAATGTGGGTTGTTTTTTTTTCCCTTCGAGAACTGCCAATTCTTATTTTTTTTTTCAATTTCTTGGCAGAATTAAACATAATATTCAGGCATGGTTGCCTGTTCTGAAAAGATAATGCATGCCAAGTTTCAGATGATTAGGTTCAAGGGTTTTATGTTGTTATTCAACCACAACTATAACAAATATTGGTGTTCTGGTTAATGAAAAATATCGCTGGTTAAACAGCCAAAGTGAAATGGCTGTTTCACAGTTTGGTTTTGCAGCATTTTTTAAATTCAATAATTCAATTATGTTTAATGGCATACTGCGATACTCTTGACTGTTTTCTGTGATATTCTTGTGACTCATGAGAGACTTTTGTGCTAATAAATTACAAGGTTTAGAGCTACGGCTCTTGGACCAACTTGATAGTTCCGATGAAGACCTCATGCCAATTTAAGTGTGAGACCCAGAAATGGGTTCCTACCAGTTCTAACCGGTTCTTTAGAACTTTTAGTAGCTCGGCGATGATATCACAGAGATGGTTCCGTCGGTGTCTCCATGGGCACCGCCATCTTGGATTTTGCTTCTGCGCATAAGCTAGTTTTTGCTTCTGCGCATGCGCAAAAGCTATTTTTTGATTGCTGCATGCGCGCATGCACAGCGCGACCCTGAGCGAACCGGCAGCAAAAGGATCCAGAACCCACCCCTGGTGAGACCCCCACCGTAAGACTTTCCTGAGGTCCCCAATGCTGCGCTTTTTCAGGACAATAAAGAATGCGATCCTAACAATGGTTGAAAACTGAGTTCCTTAAGTGAATTGAAAAGACAAATAACAAAGATAGAGTCTTATTTTGCTTTATGCTCTCACCGCACATCACTAAATGTCTCTTAAACCCTTGAATGTTCTATTTAATTCATGGGAGATGTCATTAGCGTTCCTCCTGATCTTTGGAGTGACTTGAAAGTTTTCGGAAATCACGGGGGGGCAAAAAGCCCTTCAGAAAACAGCAGTTCATCAAGGCTGCTGGGATCCATTGAGAATCAACAAATAACACTCCCACTCCCTTTCAAGCCCTGAACTGCAGTCCTGGGGTATGGAAATGAAACAAAATCTATAAAGAGGAGGGGGAGAAGGGAATTTTAATTAAAAAGGAAAAGAACAGTTCTTGCTGAGAGGTAGGAAGTAGGACACTTTTTGAGATGAACCAGGAAAATCTTGGTTCAATGTGATTCATTTATAACCAAGTAATTTTAATAATGTCTGAGCCAGCAGTCAAAAATGACCTTGAAATGAGATAGACGAAGAACAGAGAATGAAATGCATGTGAAATACAACTCCATACATGGATTTTGCCCACTTTACATGCAATGCAGAGCAGCTAACATTTGGATAAGTGTTCATTTCTGTTCACCCTAGAGCAGGGGTCTCCAACTTGGGCAACTTTAAGACTTATGGACTTTAACTCCCAGAATTCCTCAGCCAGCTTTGCTGGTAAATATCCTGGCCCAAGACTCAGAAGATTCTGAATCCAGCAGTTCTAAAGAAGTTGCTCCAACAGTGGAACAATGGAATGTCAGCCTCAAGAGACATCAAGTTAGAGTTCACCTGAGGTTTATAAAACACTGGCCCCATCAGAACAACTGAAGCTGTCAGACAATGAGGTAAGGCCTCCAAAGTCTTGGACTTGGTGAGTGAAGAGCAAAGCAGAGCAAGGGCATTCAGTGAGGTTCCTTGCCAAGCAAGGGAGAGACAACCTTAATTAAACATAGCTGGCTGAAGCCTGGTTTAAGAGGCAGCCTTGACTCATTTCTCTCCATTGTAAACAACTATCTTATCTCCTGCTTCATCATATAATTCCTGTGCAATCCGCATGTATAAAACCCCCTAAAACTCTGACCTTTGGATTGGTTGACAAACCTAGTATGGCTGTCTCAACGCTGAGCTGGATTTTGACTTCTCTTTTGTATATTCCTATTTAAAGCAAAACTACCAAGGCAAGTTTTTTCCCCCCCAAGAGACTCTGCTTTGATTTACATATGTTTCCTTTTCTGTCATTTATCTACTTCACTTTGGGTAAATTACTATTTTATTGTGGTGATATTTCTAATTATGTACAAGAACAGGCAGAGCCTGGGGACAGAGTCAAGAGAGGACTCAGCCTAGAATTGTTACATGTCTACAAGTGCACCAAATTCAATCCCCTTGATTTCCAGTAATTCTTATCTAGCACCAATTTAGTGCTGTTAGTTGACCAGATTCTCGTGTATAGTTTGAGTAATAAATCAGAAGTGGAGCTTGCATGTTATCCTGATTCTTCATGCCTAACAAATACCATCATTTCAACCTTAATCCATAATTAATTATCCACCAATATACAGCCACTTTGAAGTAAGAGCCATCTAGAATGCAGGACCAATCTGGTTAGTTCTAGGTTACGCTTTGATGTAAAAATGTTGTATGGATTAAATAATGAGCTGAAGAGATTTTTGCAGTACCAACAGCAAGGGTGTCAAACTTGCGGCCTGTGGGCACACACGCTGGCCACTCCACCCCCGGTTTGGCGAAGGGGAAAAAAGTTGTGATATATCTAGATAATGAGTTGCAATGTTTATAATTGCTATAAAGGTCAGAAATCACTTATTTTTTTCTTGTTTCTTTAATTATATTTTTTTATTCTATTTTGCTTTATTGCACTTTTCCCTTTTTTCCTTTCTCTTTTTTCTTTCCTTTTGTTTTTTTAAATAGAAATACTTAATAAAAATTATACATACATACATACATACATACATGGGTATGGATAAGGGAGGAAAACTTGTGGCTTAGAGGATAAAAGCACTGCCTTACAAGGCAAGCAGCCCAAGTTTGAATCCTAGAAGGGTATGGCTAGCTGATGAGATCTAAATAGCTTGAAATAGATCTACTGTATACTAGTCTCCCTTTATTTCTTTATCAGCAAAAATGTAAGTTTGAAAATACAGTTTGTTGTGAAAAGCGATGGCCTGCATGGCCCATGGAGTGGGGCTGAAAGGCAAAAGGAAGCAGTATGTTCCCTCCCATATTTGGGTACACCAGGTGACTCAACAGAAAAAAAACAAAAAACCATATATATCCTTGTCCCTGGAACAAGCTGATAGGGTGGAGATCCTGTGGCTCTAATGGCAAGTAACTTCCATAGTTAATGTTAGTCCTTAGTTTAGTCCTTAGTAACTAAAAACTTTCTATTTAAGGTTAAGGAATTTAACATTTTTGTTTGAGTAAAAAATATCTCCATCCACTGCAAAAACAATTTTTCAGTGAGTGACTTATTGATTTGGTCTGTGTACAATACATTTGCTGGGTAGCAATTATATAACTAGGTATTTATCTTGGCAGATTTATTTATCTTTTTGTTCATGTGTAATTCTTTTGCTTCCTCAGTAACACAAACATTGATTTAAAAAGGTTTAGGCTAGATAAAATATACTGGGTATGATTGAACTATTGTTTGCCAACTGATTTGGTATACAGTAGTGTTTAAGGCAATGGGCTAGAAACTATAAGACCATAAGATTGTTATATATGTTAAAAATTATATTAAACAGATAAAACTAATAAAGAAACCTAGTACTCTCTCTCCCTCTCTGTGTATATATATATTCTATATATTATATAGAAAAAGCGTGGGGAAAAATCCCTCCCAAAAAAGATTTTTTAAAAAAGAAACTTCCCCCTCCATCTCCAGCAAGCATACTCAACATTAACAACTTGTCACTGTCTCTTAAATCACAACCAGATTCATCTCGGTTCCATACTTCATCCCATTTTCTATAAACACATCTAAATCTTCAGTTCTCTTTATTAATCAACAAACGTCCAGTAAAAATTAACATAAATACATAACTACCTAAGTATATAATCCCTCTTTCCATTCAATCTAAATCCCCCTCTCTTAAAAATTAAACATTGCAATAAAAATGAAAGCTATTAAACATTACTAGAAATAATAACCCCTTTAGATATTCAAAAGTAGAGATGTAAATATTAGAAACTCATGTTTATGCCATTAAACATTTTCAAAAGATAACCATTAACTATCACCAAAGATAGCAACTCATTATTTAACCATAATTGAATAGGCCAGTTTTCAACTTTTTTTCCTTCTTCCTCCCAGCTATCCTTAAGTCCCATAGATAAAATTCTAACTTATGTTTTTTCCTAATATATCTTTGTCTCTTCTGTTGAAGTTCTTATCATCTTTATCCAAGTCCTCTTGTAATTTCCATTAAATAGCTACAGTAAGTCTATTTCATTTAGAAATGGTAGTCCACATCCCTCTTTGAATACATACTTTGTATATCCTTTTTGATTTTTAAATGATCATCCAATTCCACTTGTAATAACCAGTATTTTCATCTATCTTTTATAAACTGTAATTTTTAAGTCCACCTTAAATATATATTTTGGTTATCTTCAAAGGAGTTTGTTCATCTTTTGTAGCAACAGTTAGTTTCAGGAAAGAACTAAAAAGCTCAAGCACTTCACCAGCTCATCAAATCTTTCCTTTTAAAGTGGCCATCACGTGCTTTAATAATTGATCTTCAAAATGTTGTTTTATATTCAAAATGTGAACGTAACAGATTTTTCCCACACCAAAGGATTTTTCTAATAAATTTCAAGTCTTTCTTTAAATCAGTTTCACAAAACCATAGCATTTAAATTCTTTAGACACAACTTTAAAATCACTCCTTTGCTGTGTATTGCAAACAATTACAAAAGAGAAAAGAAAATGAACATCTTTCAGAGCTGAAAAAACATAACATCCTTTTTTTTTAAACATATTGATTGAAAACTCATCCTTGTAGGCTTACAGTTTCGAAGGTTTTTCAATCTTAAAGAAGCAATAAAAAATTAAACTCCAAAAACATGAAGGTTGGTCAAACCTTGAGTCCATGAAAGGCTGCATTTATGGCTCAGAGCACAATGGAACTTGTCACTCTCAGCTGCTTGCAAGCAGCTGCAAAAACATCAATTTCTGCAGTCTATTTACAAAACCAACCTTAGAGTACATATGGGCAATCTCCTGATCTCTCTTTATTCTGGAGAGAGTTTTAGCAGTCTGGATCTCGCAACCAGCTGTCTTTTCGACTGTAATGCTCCCGCAATTTGCACAGTGGTGAAAAACACAGGCATTGGCTTGCCTCTTATCACCAGAAGTGCTTTTTTCAAATTGTTAAAGAAGCTGTATTGTTTGAAAGCTTGAAAGACACTATTGGTTATCTCATTAAAGTTCACATTCAGGTAGACCTTGCTTAATGACTGCCTTATTTAGCAACCATTTAGCAATCAGTTACAATTGTCCTGAAAAAATAACTTGATGACCAACCCTCACATTTGCAACTATCACAGCAGTCTCACAGTCATGTGATTGAAATCAGAATGTTTTGCATTCAGAGGGTATTTATGACCATCACAGTGTCCTGAAGACACATGAATGCCATTTGCATGTTTCACAGCTAGCTTCTGGCAAGCAGAGTCAATGGACAAGCTGTCTGTAAAAATTGCAAATCACAGTCATGTGATGTCTTGCTTAATGACCTGTGGGTGATTTAATGCTTAACAATTGCATTACTTAGCAATGAGTTGCTGGTCCCAATCATAGTTGTTAAGTGAGGCTACTTGTACAGCCACTTTCCTTTTTTCCTTCCTACAAAGTGGAAGTCATTTCTGCAGCTACTACAAGAAGCTTTTAGGAGTTGATACATACTACAAAATGTTTAGCATGTGTATATGTGTTACATTTTCAAATTGCAAATCACGTAATTTGTATCAGATGAAAACTATGACATATTAACAAAGCTTTCTGGGAAGCAGGCTCATAATGCTTTGTCTTATCCATTTTACCTCTGTAGAACTTTCTATGAGCATGCAAAGTTCACTTTGTAGATTTGACTAATATACCTTCTTGCTCATGTACCTCTAAAATTGGATCATAGTTCTAACAAGCGCAGGCTACTAGATCTGGACTTCCAATTAGTTCTGCCAAATATGTTACAAGAACCATGAAAAGACACCAGGCAAAGACAGCAGCCATGAATAATGAATCCGACATGGAATAACATACACACATAGCAATCAGTAATGAAAATAAGTGTCAACAATACATGGAAGGACAAATTTATATTTGCTTTTTAGTGGTGTCACTAAATATCATCCCAAGTAAAACTGGAGATAAATGTAGAAATGCCTACTTAATAAAGAACCCGAGGGGAGGGGAGGATAAAGATGCTGTACAATTATCTGTGTGTTACTAACTTCCAAGTAGTTATTAGCTACAGATGATGGAAATTGTAGACTAGTGTAGCTTTTCTTTTAACATTCAGAAAATCCTCCTTAGTGTTTTATAGATATGTTCAAATAATATTACATATCTAAGATTGATAACCATGTGCAGGTATGTACAAATGATTGTGTCTGAATGTGTACAAGGGTTGCATTAGAAGTTACATCTGTATGAAAAATACTTTTATAAAAATATGAAATAAAAATAACAAATTCCTGCATATTTGGAGTCAACACACCGAGCTATAAAAAAGCTAGGCAAAACTAAACATAAGTCAGTTAAAAATAAAGCATTTCTGCAAAAGTTATAAAACAGTTTTTAGATTGTGGAAAGCCACAATTTAACTATGGTTTGCTGAACAAAAGTACAGTTGGCAGGATTCTTTCAAAATCAAAGAAACCACAATGTGGTTTAATGTGATGTGCTAATCTAAGCACTATGAGCTTAAGCAAATCTACTGTATAACTATAGCCAAATTTATTTATAATGCATAAGCAAAGAGTTACTAAGCAATTGCCTCCCAAATTATACAACAAGGTATTTTACACAATGGAGATAAGTCAAGAAAGCAATGTATGTTTAAAGCTCTAGTTAAAAGTTTATAAAAGGTTAATATCTACCAGGAAACCAACTAAGGAGGTAATTGGCCAACAGGGACATTGAAGTTACATTAAGAGGGCAGGAAAATACAAGAAACGGAGCGTTGGTCCTACCTGAACGCCTTTTCTTAGTGTAGGTTGCAGGATAGGCCAGGAATGGGTGATGACTTCATCCTTCTGCCTAGAGACTGAGTCATAATTTTCATAGCCACGCCCCGTTGCCTCTCTCTCTGCTCCAGTTATCGACGAAGGCGCAGCTGTAACAACACAACTTTATCCAGAGGTTAGGTGCCCTGACCCCACCCTCCAGGATCCAGACCCTACGGTCATGCCAGGGTGGGACTGGCCTATCCTGCAACCTACACTGAGAAAAGGCGTTCAGGTAGGACCAACGCTCCTTCTCCAGTGAGGTTGCAGGATAGGCCAGGAATGGGACATACCAAAGCTGGAAGTCCTAAGGGCGGGTCTCCGTTGGGGCTGGATCTGTCGGAGCGCGGAGACCCTGCTGGAGTACTCTCCTGCCGAAGGATGCCTCAGCTGAGGCAAACACGTCCAGCCGGTAATGCCGACTAAACGGCGTAGGAGATGCCCAGGTGGCCTCTCTGCAGATGTCTTCCAGGGAGGCCTGGGTTGACCAGGCAGCCGTAGCAGCGGCGCTCCTGGTAGAGGGAGAGGTCAACAAAAAAAAAAAGGAAAGAGATTGA
>QLTV01002702.1:4882712-4896343 GCA_003457575.1 Thermophis baileyi
CCCTGCATGTGTGTATGCACATGAGAATCATCCTTGCCTTTTCCTTTCTTCTTTCTTTCTTTCTTTCTTTCTCTTTCTCTCTTCTCGGCGGCGGGAGAAGGAAGAAAGTGCTCTGGCCGGCGCTCGGCTTACTTTCCTGGCAAGGCTCAGAGACTGCCCGGCACACCCATCCGCTGGCTCTCCAGCCAGCGCCATTTTCTCCCTGCCCCGCCAAGGCCCCTGCCAGCCGAGAGGCCGGTGGACCCCTGAGGCTGGTGGAGCTCCGTAGGTGCACACTCCGACGCTTCCCGGCCCACGAAGGCCCCGGAGCCGAAGCTGGGAAGGCGAGAGGGGCGACGACGGTGGCAACCACACTCCGGCCTGGCAGCGGCGCATTCCCTGTCATGTGCCGTCCCAGAGCGCAGTCTCCAGGCTGGTGGGGGCCTTGGCGGGGCAGGGAGAAAGTGGCACTGCCTGAAGAGTCAGTGGATGGGTGTGCCGGGTGGTCTCCGAGCCTCGCCAGGAAGGTAAGCCGAGCGCCAGTCAGGCCCATGCGCTCCCGCCCGCCCCTCGCTCCGGCCGTCTCCCGAAAAGTTCGCGGGAAGTGGCGATGGGCAGAGCTGGGCAGGGTGGAGCTGCTGGTGCAGCAGCGCCCGGCGAGGAAGGCCGGGCGGGGAGGCACGGCTGATTGTCTCGTTCACAGCACCATGGGGCACATGGGCTGGAAGAAGCACGGTTGAGCGGGGCCAGGGCAGCACAGCCTATTGTGCCTTCTCTTGCCCCGCTCTCCATCCTGGAGGGCCGCGCATCCCCCCCGCCAATCCTCCATACAAACCGCCTGCCCCGTTTCTGCAAAGGCAGAGCCCTGCAGGGCGATCTAAGGAGGGGAGGGGGATGCTGTAGAAAAGGCCGCCTTCCACCCATGTCTCCCATGCTGGCTCCATGGGACTTGGGCTCCGAAGCAGCCCACTGGCTTCCAACCCAGAGCTGAGTTCCCAGAGTGGCGCCGGCGGTTGGCCGCAAAGAGAGCAGGCAGGTGAGAAGCCAGTGGGCTGCTTCGGAGCCCGAAGCACCACTGAGCTGGCACGGGTGGAAGGCGGCCTTTTCTGCAGCATCCCCCTCCCCTCTTTGGATCACCCTGCAAGGGGGGGGGTTCTGCCTTTTCAGAAATGGGGTGGGCGCATGTGCAGCAGCCCTGGGACATCCGCTTGCCCTTCCGCCGCCCCTCTCAGCATCTGCATTTCCACCAAGGGCCACCCGCCCACCCACTGGCCGGGCTGGACGCCGACCTCAGAAGGGCGTGGGGGACCGCCGGGAAGACCGCGTGGAAGGCCGCCAAGCATGGCAGGGCTGCGGGGAAGGGAGAAGGCGGCTACCTCCCTTCTCCGCCGCCCTGACATGCTTTCCTGCCTTCCACGTGGCCTCTTAGCGCCCCCTGCCACCCCCTTGCCTCTTAGTGCCCCCCTGCCACCCCCTTGCCTCTTAGTGACCCCCTAAGTCATCCCACCACCCCCCAGGGGGTGGTACATCCCACTTTGGGAACCACTGGTCTAGTAGTAGAGTATTCATATTTCCTTCTGATATGCTTCAAAGAAAGAATGTAAATTTGGGGGATTGTCGCTTCTTTGTCTTTTGTACAGTCATCATATTACTTTACACAATGCAAATGAAAATACAACATCTCCTATTTTTTTCTTGAGAGAAAAGCTGGGAGGAATGATAGGAATTTATTTACCATGGAAGCAGTAACATGAATAACAGAAGGCTTAACTTTCTCTGACATTAACACTAGCAATATAATATATTGTTCTTTAAAAAGAAAGGTGTGAAAACAAGCACTAATAACTTTGCAGTGATATTTCATACTTGACAGTCACTATACTAGAAGCACCTAGTGGATCTTGAAAAGCAAAGCAGGGCCACACAACACATAACAGTAACCACATAACAGTATCTGGTTAGTAATCAGAGGAAAAATCATGAAAAAATGAACAGGATTGTAGAGTAGATCACTAGAACAGATTTTGCATGCAATGGATCAATTTTCTGCAGCTATTTACATAATTTGCATAATGATATTGCTACACAAATAATGTAAATTATATAATCTCCATCATTTGTATATATGCAAATTACATCATTTTCTGTCAACTGACATCCTTTGTGGAATTATTCAAAGGATGCAAATTGACATAAATGATGTCATCAGGCAAATGATGTCAATTGACACAAATGACATAATTAATATCATTTGGGTAATGTCACTGTGCAAATAACCTAAATCTCTGTGATGAGGAATGTTCATTTTTGACAGCTTGTCATGAATAACCTCCCCCCACCCCGCATCAGTACATTAAAACAGCATTTTGGTTGTGTTACCCCATGCTTCAGGGACAATCATTGGGGGGGGGGAATGGTGAAACTATTTTTGAAAGTTTAATCAGTTTAGGGAGAATTTTATCCATTGTCACCCTTTCATTTGAGTTAAGCATCAAGTCTGGCACTGATCTGTCAGAGCACAGCCTGCAATCCAATCTGCATAATCCCCATTCTCTAAAGTTGTGCAAAATGCTTTCCTCTTGCTGTCTGAGTGAACTTAACCTTTACCCAAATATTAACAAGCAGGATGTTAGCTGGATCAATGGCATTCCCTTTTAGAAATGAAGCACTTCGTTGGAATAACTATACGTTTCACAAAACTATTTGAGTTGCATTTAGTTGTTATGATTGTGTATTATTCCTGCTTCTCTTTTGCATTTTCCTTTGCAAATTTGTCGATTTCAACCCACACCCATCATAAATTGCAACTGAAGGCATGAATATATGTACTTCTTTTGAAAAAAGAAATGGAATCTAAACTGACAATCAATCAGAGGTTTCCTACCCAATTTGGGTAAGTCAAAGTGATTTCCTTCTCCTGGACTCATATAATTAACCTTCAATTCATGCACACAAATACATTGTTGGATTTCTTACAGTTGAACTGTTAAAATTTACATAAAGGGAGCCAGGGACCCAATCTGCATGACTGCAGTATTAAAAATTCAGTCATAATAACAGTATCTTATTAAAGTGAATTAGTATCTAAAGACAGATTATGAAACATAATTGATGATGCTATTCTTGTAGTACAGGGAAGAATGGAAAAAGGATGAACAGAACATTAAATTTGAAGTGGGAAATTCCTAATCCATGGAAGAAATTGATGAAAACTCTAGCTGAATGAGAGGAAAGAGATGTTCACAAAACAGAATAAAAAAATGTTCACAAAACAGAATACAGTTATAATCACTTGTATGAGATGGTCAATTATAGAAATCAAATAAATAAATATAATACCATGACAATAACCTTTAAATATATTCATTAATTATAACTCTTCTTGGATTTTTTAAATTTCAATTTCATTTCATTCATTTTCATATCAATAAACCAATTCCTTTTTAATTTTTGATAATATTGCTTTTTTTAATGTGTTATTAATGGTCCAGAATCCCATTTGGCTACATGTGAATGAATGAATGAATGAATGAATGAATGAATGAATGAATGAATGAATGAACGAACAAACAAACAAACAAACAAACAAACAAACAAACAAACAAATACTTGTATTATGATTTAAGAAGTCTGGGAAGTGATTATGTTATCTATATTGATGCTTATTTACATTTCAGGGTAAACAAGTATTTTATTTGTTCTGGCCTTTATATATAGAGAGAGAAATGTGGCCGCTGAAATGCCACTCAAAGACCAAATCTTTGGTCACTGAAAAAAAAGCACTCTTGAATTAGACTAAAAACCACAAGCAGCCCTAGAGCCATAGATTGTCCTTTTCTTTAAAAAAAAGGGGGGGGAGAGTGATTAATTGAATAAATTAACATTTTTAGTTGTTTGTAGAGATAAAGGAGAGCTAATTATGTGATCCAGTGGAATCCTGAAATGATTGAACTGTGTATTGGGTCAGATTACACATTGGTTTCATTTGAGAAAGTACAAGGTAAGAAGAAAAGCCAAAAACTGTTCCATTCATTATCTGTTCTAAAGCTAACAATTGTCCAGAGAAGGTGGAGCTGAAAAGATTAACACTAGATCTCAATTTATACTTCACTAAAACACCTCTCCTTAAGATAAGAAAAGAGAAGTTGCTACTGCACAAACATCAGAAGAATAAGTAAGGGTGCTCGACTCACTGACAGTTAAGGACATGGTAGTCGGAAACCTTTATCAGATTTAGACATGCTGTCTCCTTTGAGAGTCAAACACCAGTGACAACTAATAAAGGAAAAGGACAGAAAAAGGTTTTCACAAATATTGATGGATGAGGAGAGAAAGAAAGGCTTGAGGGGAAATTAAATAGCTCTAAATAATTTGCCTGCTCTGAAGTTTCTTGTTTCAGTTTGAACTATTTTTCTTACAAGTGCATAAAACAGTAGATAGGTAGGCCAAGACAAAGTTTTAATTCTGCTTCTTTACACACCAGTGATACCTCAATTGATCTTTTTGATATTTATCTTATTCAAACCTGCATCCTTGTCACGAATACCTTATCTGTAGCAAAATGCAGAATTTGGACATATCACAAGCTTTCCTATTAACAATGGCACTGAAGGCAAATTTGATGTATCATTAATTGAATTAACTGTGATTAATAGCAATATTTGTTGTTCTAGAAATAAGAATCACAGGGAATTGTAAACAGCTTTTAAGATTGAAAAGGATGGAAGGAAAAGAGCTTCTTTTACAATACTATCCCATTTTTCTCTAAACCTTCCAGTTACATGTTAGATACAGGTTCTATTAATGGTATAGAGTCCATTGGAGTTGGGCAGCTGTAACAAATTTGAATAAATAAAAATGTAAAAAGGGGGAAATAGTTATCTTCCATATACACACTTCTCGTGATCACAGAAGTACTCTGTCTTCCCTTTAATTAATGTCAAGTGACACTGAGCAATAATGAATTCATAGTGCTAATTCATTCATTTCATTTCATTTCATTTCATTATTTCATTTCATTTCAATTTTTTTGTTTGTTCATTCATTGATTTTCTATGGCTGTCCATCTTAGTCAATACTCTGGGTGGCTTACAATTCAAAAAAATATATTACAATTAAAAATACTAAACCCCGTTTAAAACAGTAAAACAATAAAAACACTAAAAATGTCCAGATTAATGCCACTAAGAATATTCTAGATAAAAGCAGTGGATTTGCTCAAGATTCTCAAGAAAGAGCAATATAGAGAAAAATAGTTATTCCACTGTGATTATATTGCCAGAAGATGTTTTAGTACAGATTTGACTTTTAACTGTCCAAAGAAGGAAAAGAAAGGAAAAAAAGAAAGGACCCCTGGTCATAAATCAAGTCTGAAGAGTCTCAGACACAGATTTTCAGCAATGAATTCCACCGAAGCATCAGAAGCAGCGCCTTGTTATTCCAAACTGGGACTCTCAGTCTAGCATCCCCATCCTATGCAACAAGATGCCATTGGCTGCTAACTTGGAGAAGCGCTCCTCAGAAAACCAGAAATAGCGGGGGAAAGGCCTGCCTATTAACTGTGCTGGAGAAAGTTGAATTTCCCAAAAGATTTTCCTGGCTTGCCTACAAAACTTGTCCATTGCTTCAGGTCAGCTCTGAGGTACTGCAATTTGTATTCTAGCTGCATGGCTGCTCTCCATGGTCCTGAAACCTGATCCAAAGTCACAGCCTGATATTTGCAGTATGGCTACGAGCCAAAATTGGCTTCACCTCAGTTTTATTCCAAACAAGATTCCAGTGTGACGTTTGCTGTTGTCAGCAATCTTCTCTGGCTAGTCCACTCCACTGTCCCAAGAGCTATTTTAAAAGTTATAGCTAAGGTTATTTAGGACTAGCTAAATACCCGTGCTTCACTGCGAAACTATGTGATGGGGCTTGATAAATTGACACTTAAAGCTTGAAAATTAATGAGTAGTTAAAAAAGTGACTGTATTATTTCGTTAGAGATGGTAAAGTAAGTTTCTGTTACAGATGAAGACATTATTGTAAGTGTAACAACAATGAAATAGATGGGCTTAAGCCTTTTAATCCCAGCAGCAACCGTGGCTGTTTTGTCTATGTAGCCAGGCTAATAAGTTGCATAGCATAGACTTTCAATTTGTCCCTCAGATAAATTGCTCAGGACCTCCCTGTAAACAACATTCCTGGTTTTGCTCTCTGGCTGGGGGATGACCAGGCTGTCAGGTGAAATGACTCTGGAGCATGCCACATAGAACTGGCCATGGGAGAAACAGGCAGCTTCCCTTACTTGTGTTTTCCTAATCGCATCTGTAAATCTTTTCCTCCGTTTTTTGCCACTTTTCCTTTTAACTGGTGTTACAGTAGAAGGAACAGATTCGTCTGAAAGAGTTGAGGGGAAACTCAAACAGTATTTGCTGTGTGAGCAAGGAGGAGACAGGAAGGAGTCTGTGGGTGGTTTAGCTCAACTGTTCTGTAGTAAAGCTGCTTGCTGCTGTGAAAGCAAAAGCGAAACTGAAACTCCTCTGCTTGTGTTTTGCATTTGGATCAGATTTCTTTTCAGGTAGGGAGGGGGGAGTAGAACTCCTTAGCATCAGAGCTTGTTAATAATAATATAAGAAATACTCATGCTCAGATGGTCATTTTGAAAAATCCTTTCTTAGTGAGCACCTAAAAGCCAAGAGGAACATACGTGGCAAATTTCAAGTTTGTAGGCTTTACGGTTCTGGAGATTTCGTGATTAATGTGTGAGTGGTTTTCGCTTTTATATATATAGATAGAGTATAGCCTCTTCCTCTGGAGGAGAAGGAATGCAGCTCACAAGTCACCAAAGGCAGCAAATGAATATCCTTTAATTTTAATCATATTATATTATCTTTTTATCATTGCTTTAAGAGTGAGATGGTGAAAATATAAATTTAATAAATAATGTATTAATTATTCTAATACAGCTCCTCAGCAATTAAAGAAAGAAGACCTCTAACTCTACCTGTTAGTATTCCAACTGCATAACAAGAGGAAAAATAATCATAGAGAAAAAGAATTGAATTCGTAGAAAAAGATTGAGACTCTCAACAGAAGCAGAGATTCAAGGCAAGGGAACTCTTAAGAACATAAGGAGAAGTAATATGTCTCTGTTGGAGAAATAGGCAGAATTGATTATGGAAAACACAGTAGGACACAAAGCTAAAGGAAACATTTCCTAGTCAAGGCTTTGGAAATATCAGCAGCTCTTTGCCCTAAGAAGGTTTTACTAAGCAATGGTCAGGCTCATTAATTTTGCTTCCTACTATCTGGATACTGCTTTTAAGAGCTACAGAGGGAGAGAGGAGAAATTGATGGAGCCCACTGGTGTGTGGAAAGTCCAATGTCACTCTCTGCAGCTATCACTGCAACAACATTATTTCCAACAAGGCAAACCACCTCTGCTGCAGTGTGAATATAGGCACATATTACCTCACTTTAATGGCACGTAACTTTGGAAAAAGTGTCCCCCCATCTGCTCTACCTTCTAATTATAAAACATAAGATGAACATAATGCACAATAGTACCATAAACAGTGAGGATGATCCATGATTTTAATGCATGGTACAAGCTTCTTATTTAACACAGAAGGCATCTGTTAAAATTCTCCCTGCTCCTCTTTCATATATTTGGTTAGTAGCCCTGCTCTGTTGATATGGGGTAGATGATGTATTTGCTCTGTCCCAAGTCTCCCAAATGTATAGTTACAAAACTTTAGAGCTGAGGAAAAGGCCAGCTAAGCAAACAGCAGACAAGCACCATATTCAAATGAGGATAACATATATTTTCATATTATGAGCCATGGTGGCACAGTGGTTAGAATGCAGTGTTGCAGGCTAATTCTGCCGACAGCCAGCAGTTCAATCCTGACTGGCTCAAGGTTGATTCAGCCTTCCATCCTTCCGAGGTCAGTAAAATGAGGACCCAGATTGTTGGGGGCAATGTGCTGACATCGTAAACCAATCAGAGAGTGGTATAAAGCACTATGAAGCGATATATAAATCTAAGTGCTATTGCTATTGCTATATTCATCCACTGTTCTCAGTATTGACTGTGTTTATAAATATACAAATATATAGCCCCAAACCATCAGAGGTAACTACACTATAGACATCAATAATATATAGCAAGCAAAGTCTAAAAAATTTAAAATAAGAAGTTGGAGTCAGGTAGTTTTAGCTTGTCAAGCCAATGCTACAATGGTTTCTCTAGCTTCAGCAAATGTTAAACCTAGACCTGTGAGGTTGCTTTTCTTTAGTACCGTATATTCAAAGGAACAAATGATATACAAATAAATATTATTTTGAGTCATACTCCTCTTCTGCACTATACATCTTCCTTGTGAGACTTCCACCCTCATCTCCCATGGGAAACAGAAGAAAGCTGAATTTCTGGATACAAAATCCTTATTCTTCAGAACATCCTCTTCATAATTCTGATATTGCTGACTCTTAAAGAAAATCAAAATAGGTTTCCTGTTCTTCAAAAGAAATGATAAACTCTGAAGGATGAGCTGGATCCTGTCAGAGACCTAATCAATTACAGTACCATATAGCAAGAAATTCATAAAAGCACCAGAGAACATTATTATAGTGAGAATGTGCTACATAAAGTTCAAAAAAACTTCATTTATTTTAAAATTCTGCTAATCCAGAGGGTAATCAACACTATTGCAGTCAAAAACACAAGTATCAAATCATAGATCTGTACCTCAGAGGAGTGCTTTAGAAACATTTGACTTTTAGAACATAATAAAACTGGTGTTTTGATTTATCTTTTTTCAGTTCCCTGGTCCTGCTGCCACAAATACTATGCAATTATCAAAGCTGGCAAATGAAGTTCTCAGGATTTTAACAGGGTACCCAAGGTTATATATATCACTGGAAAAGTCTCAATTCAGCACAATAGTAGCAGTAAAGAAAACATCCTCTCCACTTCTTCCCCTAACAAAAAGAAATTTTTAAAAATGCAATGCCTCCAAAAAGTCACATTCTAAACAAAAGGGGCTCAGCAAATTAGGAGCAATGGCAGTCAGTTCACATGAAGGTGTTCAGAATTCAAGGGAGAGGAGAAAGGAGAGAGAAGGGAGGAGGAGGGGGGAGGGGGAGGAGGAGAGATTGCAGTCTATTTGTAAACAGAATGTCCAAAACAGTCTCTTACTGATGGAAGAAAATAGACCTAGCCTAGGTTTTCATAATTACAATCATACAAATTATCTTCACTATTCTTCTCCTTGGAAAATGATTCATTGCTTATGCAACTCTAATAGATATATCCAAAGATCAAGCATTTGGGGAAACAAAATGAAAAATTCTCTAAATTGGCTCTAAATTTAGTGCAATGTTGTGCCAGGGAATATCTGTAATGTTATTAATACTGATGAATTTTCAAATTTCAGTCCAGACTGAAATAGCGTCGGAAACTTGGCTAGTTTCAAATAAGAATGCTGCATGGAGAAAAAGATTGCTAGTTCTCCTGAAGTTAGAAGCTGATGTAACCTATTAAATTGTAAGAAACATAAAGGAAAAATTTAAGGTTAGTACAATGGACTCTCCAAGTAACAAATGTACATGGTAGGAAGCTTCAAAGAAGCTGACAGGTTGCTGCCACAAATTCTGTGTGGTTCTTTATTTTTACCAAAATCCCCAAATTTCTCCATCTTACAGGATGGAAATTTTTAAAAGTCTGAAAATAGAAAAGTAAAACTGACAGATTCATCTGTATGTTTTATTCAGGAATCAGAGCAAAGAACAGATAAAGATACACTATAGGCATATACGATATATTGTATATGGGGAAAAGCAATAGGGAAAAAAATAGAAAAAAGGGAACAACAGGTAGAGGACTCTGGGAAACACCTCTATTCAAGCTAAGATAGGCAAACTGCACTTGGAAGAGTCAAAAAGAAGAGTTTTGTGATGGGTAGGTAGAATTACAGGTGATGTGTTGTCTTCTCAAGTATTTTATTTGCATGTTTCTCTCTCTGTGTGTATGTATGTTGACTTCAAATCATTTTTGACATCTGGTAACTGCCTGCACAAGATTTCTTGGCAAGGTTTTTCAGACGTGCTTTGCCTTAGTCTTCTTCCCTAGGGCTGAGAGAACGTGACTAGCCCAAGGTCACCTGGCTAGCTTTTTGCCTAAGGCAGGCAGGACTAAAACTCACAGCCTCCCAGTTCTAGCCTGTTGCCTTAACCACTGCACCAAACAGCCATTAGAACATCTCATTTCGTATGGGAGATGCTGCATTAGGCAAGCATTCAGAACACAGTTAATTTTTGTTTTCTTAAATTTGCATTCCGCCTTTTCACTCAGGAGCTCAAGGCAGCATGAACATTTCTTTCTCTTCTTCTTCTTCTTCTGCACAGCAAGGACTTTGTGAGGTACTGGGTGGAAGGAGAATGACAGGCCAAAGTTACCCAATGGGCTTTAATGATTGAGAGTGGACTAAAACCTGTATTCCCCCACTCCTAGCCCAACACCTTAGCCATTTCGCCTTATTAACACACTTTTCATCTACAGTATAACAACATCATACGAAGACCGGAGCTTTCATAGTACTTTGTACCTGAGACTGAAGAATTTGCCCCAAATGGAATAAAGTACATCTTGCAGAAACAAAAGTAACAACGACAAACTTACATTCTCCTCTTTGAATGTACTTTCATTGCATTCATACATACTTTCAGGAGTGAGCAAATTCAAAAGGGTGAGGAGCCACAATTCAGTGTTCCAAAGGTCTAGAAATAAATTACCAAAGGAGTATTTGAAATTAGGTGGTTCTTGTCCACACGTCTTTGTATCTGCATGATGTTTAGAGAGGTTTATAAGAATAGAAATTGGAATGAAAGCCAAGTTCCTTCCTTTTTGTTTGTTTGTTTAATCCCTACAGTCCTCCAGGTGGGCTGAAATCATGTCACCAAATCTGGATCATTTTTTACATGATCTTTGGGTATCAAATATGGGACTGAAATCTTGGAATAAATGTTTATTATTTCAAGGAGTTTTTACTTCAGCTGAAAATGCTTCCAAAATTCCATATAAACTCCACTGAATGTTCATAATCTAAGAGACACAATTCAAATGGAAAAAAGGATAAAGAGGGAAGAGGAAAGCAAGCCAAACTCAGGCATGGATTTTTAAAGTTAAAAGGTCTTATACAAGGAAACACAGCTTGAATGGATACAGCTTAGAAAGGGTAAGATCTCTCAGACTCTCCCTGTGTTATCCCTCCAAAGCAATGTTTTCTTCCTGGTACAGCCTTAATCTAAAGGTAGTCCTCGATTTACAACACTTCACTTAGTGACCGTTCAAAGTTACAATGGCACTGAAAAAAGTGAGTTATGACCATTTTTCACAGTTACGACTTTTGAAGCATCCCCATCAGAGGTGGGTTCCGGATTTTCTTACTGCCAGTTCGCTCAGGGACGCGATGTGATGTGCACGGATGTGTTGCGTGCTGTGGGGGAGTGTTGCACGCTGCGCAGGCAGGTCGCGGGTGCGCATTCATGCACAGTACAAAAAAACCAAGATGGCGGCGCCATAGGCACCGTTGAGAGAACTGGCTCGGGGACATGGCAGGCGTGGGTCGCTACCAGTTCCAGCGACCCATGCCGCCACGTTACTAACAGTTCTATAGAACCGGTAGGAACCCACCTCTGATCCCCATGATCATGTGATCAAAATTCAAATGCTTGGCAACTGGTTCATACTTATGACTGTTGCTGTGTCCTAAGGTCATGTTATCATCTTTTGTAACCTTCTGACAAGCAAAGTCAATGGGGAAGCCAGATTCACTTAACAACCAGGTTACTAACTTATCAACTGTAGTGATTCACTTAACAACTGTGGCAAAAAAGGTTGTAAAATGGGGCAAAACTCACTTAATAAATATCTCACTCAACAACAGAAATGTTGGGCTCAATTGTAGTTGTAAGTCGACTACCTGTATATGGGTTTTCATTGTATACACAGATTATCAGACCGAAGTCATCCATTGAAAAAGCTTTGTCAGCATGAATTTTAAAGGGAAAAATCAGGAAGGATAGGATAGGATAGGATAGGATAGGATAGGATAGGATAGGATAGGATAGGATAGGATAGGATAGGATAGTTTATTTGGCCAAGTGTGATTAGACATACAAGCAATTTTTCTTCAGAGCATATGGTTTTCTATTCTAAGAATCATAATTGAGATCCTGGTTTAATCAAAAGGACACAGGCATCATACCATCAAATAGAGGTTTTCATTGCATGCCTACCATTCCAGTTATAGTTACCAACAAATGCTAGTCATGGTTTAAAAAAGATACTATTATGTGATTCTTCAGAGGAATTAGGATGAGCAGAATCTGAGCTGGTGGAATTCAATTGATCTATACCTCAGAATACCTGCTTCAAATGCAGGTTGGATCTGGTAGAAACATTTGCCTTTACACAGTAGCTCCCCTCCATACATAGCTAGGCTTATTCCTCCTACAAAATTAGATAAATAATTACCTCATTCCAACTAACCTTCTTGCCCTCTTCCCTCCAAACATGGCAATAAGCCCAATAGTTTTTCTAAAAGGTTTTCATAAAATTAAGGTCGGGTCCTTAAAAAACAATCAACTTAAAAATATGTCTTATTTTTGCAAATGCCACAGCAGCATTTTTTACAGGCAGTTGCTTTTGCATTGAGTTTGCTTCCACAGACTATCCGTTAACAAAATATGGGAAAATATGAATAAAGGATGTCCTGTTTATAGCAAGCAGTATTTACACTGGCATAGGTAATTAGATTGCTATTTTAAGAACTCTTTCTGGAGCAAGCTTTTATTTAACTGATATGCTTATCAATCACATATCAGAGACGTTTACAGTATAAAAAAACGCAACTAGGAAAAGCAATAAATTAAGACAATATCTGTAAAAAAAAAAAGAAAAGAACGATATTCATTAAAAGATGAGGGAAAGCCAAAGAAAACAAAACTGAGCCATTCAACAAATTCCTAGCAAAGGGCATTTAAATAATGAAATGTAGAAGCTTCATGATTTTCAGAGGGAAGGGCCCTGCAGGTCCCACCATACTCCAGGGGTGAAATCCAGCAGGTTCTGACAGGTTCTGGAGAACCGGTAGCGGAAATTTTGAGTAGTTTGGAGAACTGGTAGCAGAAATTTTGAGTAGTTCTGGAGAACCGGTAGCGGAAATTTTGAGTAGTTCGGAGAACTGGTAGCGGAAATTTTGAGTAGTTCAGAGAACCGGCAAATACCACCTCTGGCTGGCCCCAGAGTGGGGTGGGAATGGAGATTTTGCAGTACCCTTCCCCAGCCATGCCCACCAAGCCACGCCCACCAAGTCACACCACACCCACCAAGCCACGCCCACAGAACCGGTAGTAAAAAAATTTGGATTTCACCACTGCCATACTCCCATGAGTAAGTGCAAAATGATGCCTTGCCAATCTTGACAGATGCAGCAGGACCCACCCCAATGACCAGGTGGGTAACAGTGGCCTGCTAAGCATCCTTGCCCCAAATTGTTTTAGCTCTTGTCTTCTTTTAATTTATATATATATATATATGTGTGTGGGTGGGTGTGAGTGGGTGTGTGTGTGAGAGGGAGAGTGAGAGAGAGAGAGAGAGCGAG
>QLTV01002702.1:4896352-4917747 GCA_003457575.1 Thermophis baileyi
ATAGATAGATAGATAGATAGATAGATAGATAGATAGATAGATAGATAGATAGATAGATAGATAGATAGATAGATAGATAGATAGATAGATAGATAGATAGATAGATATCTTTTTAATCTATAAGAAAAAAGAAAAAACAGCAACTGAGTAGAATAATAAACAATAAAAACAAACCAAAATAAGAGCAAAAACGATCATAATTGGGTTTTTTTTTTCAAAAAAGAATCAAAATTAAAATCTAAAGTTAGTATATATTAATTTAACTCTACACTAGCATCACCTTCTTGCATAAATTAAACCCTGACTGAACAGAATTGCAGTGTTCAGTTATCCTAAATTGCTCAAGACTTGAATGTCATGGGCAAAACATTGAACCTGTCTCAGGATTTATCAGGCAGCCAATGCAAATGCTTCAGTGGAGTATAACTAGCTATCTACCCATCAGGCTATTGTCTTGTGGGATAAGCCACATTATGCAAAGAAGGAAATAAAACAACAATGTAAGTTAAAGGCATCAAATAAGAAAAGAAAACACTTCAAGCTCTTTACAGCAGGATACTGTCAATCAAACTATGACAGGAACCTCCAGCCTGCTTTTTATAGGGAGTTCATTAAGGCAGTCTTTTTTAAAAAAAATTGGAATCTCTTCTTTTGGAGCTTTCTGGGCCTTCTGCAACCCAGACTGAGCTGCTGTTTACTAAAGAAGACCCTAATGAACTCTCCCACCTGTTAATTGTTTATGTCCTCCCTTTTCTTTCTCAACTTCCTTGCAATCTCTCACAATACAACTAAATTTAGGCTCTTCCAATCCCATTTACTCTTCATCTTCATATCTTTTTGCTTCCACCATGTTGGTACACTGATCATGCATTATCTTTTGTTCTTTATTTTCTCTTTTCAAAAGATTCAGAACAATTTATTACATTTTCATAAAGAGGCACGTGCTGGATTGGAGACTCTTGTCAAAAGGATAAAGTGCCCTGTGTTGCAATGCAAGTTCTGCTCACTTCTTATGCGTGTCCCAAAGGTGCTTTTTCAAGAGGAAACTGGACTTTCTGAGTTGTTTTTTTTTTTTTGAAGACATTTCGCTTCTCATCCAAGAAGCTTCTTCAGCTCTGACTGGATGGTGGGGAATGGAAGAGCTGAAGAAGCTTCTTGGATGAGAAGTGAAATGTCTTCAAAGAAAAAACAGAGAATCCAGTTGCCTCTTGAAAAAGCACCTTTGGGACAACCATGACCTGGATGACTGAGAATCTCCATAAACATTCTTATGTGTGTGCACATAAGAAAACCTATGTTCAAAAAAAGGGCGACTTCCAGAGGAAAAAATGGCAAACTGAAGTTGGCTCCACAAAAAGAAGACTTTCTCTGCAAAGAATAAACAGTCAGTGTGTAGACTGGCTCTTTGAAGCCTCTCCAGATAAGGTAAGGGCAAGAGATCAGAATCAGAATAGAGCTGGAAGGGACCTTGGAGTTCTTCTAGTCCAGCCCCCTGCTCAAGCAGGAGATGCTATACCATTTAGGACAAATAGCGGTTGCAGTCTCTTCTTAAAAACCTCCAGTGATGAAGCACCCACAACTTCTGGTGGCAAGCTGTGCCACTGGTTAATTGTCCTCCCTGCTAGGAAGTTTCTCCTTAATTCCAGGTTGCTTCTCTCCTTGATTAGTTTCCATCTGTTGCTTCTTGTCCTGCCTTCTGGTGCTTTGGAGAATAATTTGACCCCTTCTTCTTTGTGGCAGCCCTTCAAATACTGGAATTCTGCCATCATGTCCCCCCTAGTCCTTCTTTTCTCTAGACTGGCCAAACCCAATTCCTGCAACTGTTCTTCATATGTTTTAGTCTCCAGGCCTTTAACCATCTTAATTGCTCTTCTCTGCACTTTTTCCAAAGTCTCAACATCTTTTTTTGTAATGCGGTGACCAAAACTGGATGCAGTATTCCAGGTGTGGCCTTACTAAGGATTTATAAAGCAATACTAATACTTAAGATAATAGGGGGAAAACCCTTGCCCAGATGCTGAAGCCATGTTCCCTCCGTTTTTTGTCCCCCAATAACCACAACTTCCTTAACTCCAAAGCAAAATGTGGCTAAGCCCTGAGAGAGTCTGAAGGCTGAAAAAAAATGTGGATTTGGAAGATAGGAGCAAATATAAGCCAATTCAGCCCCCCAAAAATGAACATACAGGGTGTCCTTGACTTACTTACAGGTAATCCTCAACTTACTTAAAGGTAATCCTCAATTTGCAATCTTTTGTTTAGTGAGCGTTCAAAGTTACAACGGCACTGAAAGAAGTGATTTACGACCGCTTTTCACTTTTACGACCATTGCAGCGTCCCCATGGTCATGTGATCCAAATTTGGATGCTTGACAACTGACTCACATTTATGACGGTCGCAGTGTCCCGGGGTCACGCGATCCCCTTTTGCGACCTCCTGACCAGCAAAATCAATGGGGAAGCCAGGTTCAATTTACAGCCGTGTTATAACAACTGCAAGGGATTCCCTTATCCACGGAGGCAAGGAAGGTCGTATAATGGGGCAAAGCTCACTTAACAATCATCTTGCTTAGCAATGGAAATGTTGGGCTCAGTTGTGGTCGTAAGTCGAGGACTGCCTGCGTTTCTCCATGAACAAATCTCATTTTGTTTTGTTTTGAATTTAGACCTAAGCCATCCAGCTGAGGGTGAATGTTCCTACAAAAGTCCCACCTGGTCCATTTCACACAACATTTCCAAAATTCTTGGTTTAGGTATACGCCAGCCTTTTTTTCAAAAGGGAGCCCTAACACACAAAGATAAGTTGCTTAAGGCTGAGCTGCGTGGCACACCGGATTTTAAATCCGTCTCCAACTTCATCTCGATATATTCAAAGCCATCGGATGCTACCATTCTCCTCCAAACCTGTTTGTTTTCATAAGTGCTCGAATCAAAAAAGCCGGCTTTCAAAAGCTAGACTCCGAGACACAAAAACCATATTCTCATCTTTGAGAAGCTAACACTTCAGCGGAGAATTTGTTACGCTCTTCAGAAGCGTCTCATAATATTGAAGGTGGTGGGGAGACAGGGAGGGAGGGAGGGGCTTCTGACATACGGCGAATGCATAACGCATTACTAAGTGTACTTGTTGCTTTGGGGGCCAAAAAATGACAAGCTAATTCCAGATGGCTCTTTTGGGCTTTGCAGCTCAAAGATGGCTTTCTGGAGTCTTTGCAGGAATTCTCGAGTCTCCCTTCTCCTTCGGCCTTGAAATGTCAAGTAGCCCTCAATGTGTCAAGCGTGGGGAATCAGGAAACCCAGGCAGTTCAAATAAATATATTTATTGCATGCTTAAGCTCTCTACAAGAATCTGAATGACTAACGGTCAAGAGAAATTGGCGGTAGATAAGAGTCCAAGGAATTCAAGGTAGGCTGGACTTAAAATCTCTTGTGGGCACGAAAGGACTCGAGACTGATAATGCACTTGACCCCTCCCTCGGGCTCAGCTTGGTCATCTCCTACACAAGGTTTCTCCATTAGACCTAGATGGTCAGGTCTCTCCTGCAGTATTTGATTTCTGGAGACTTGTAGCAGCCCAACTAATTACTCTGAATTTCTGGAATATCTCTCTTCAACTTTGATGCTTCCCTTTTTTTTGCCATCTGGCTAGCCTGCCACCTCATCCTGGCTCAAGGAACCTCTTCTAATCTATAGTTAGAGGGGAGCGTCAACCAGCATCCTGCTTCTCTTGGAACCAACCATAAAAGTTCTCACAATGAACCTGATTTCCATTTTCTAAGCAATTTTGTACTTCCTTTGCATGAGGGAAGCTACCTACTCCCTGTTCTGACCTGGCCTTCGCAGAAGCAAGAAACAGACTCCCCGCAAAGAAAAACACATGTATTTACACATTGGGAATTAACGGAATTCACCAACAGAAAGTCCAGGCAAGAGTCCTGCAAGAAGTTAACGGAAACAATAGTCCTTATCAGCTCGTTATGATAAAGGCAAGGATGTGAGCTCCCAGCCAGGAGGCTGCAAATTAAGTCAGTTCAAACAGAGAACTAGACAAACCTCAATTCTGGCAAGGCAGTCTTTGTCGCATGAAACACACAAGGAGCAAACTTTCCAGAAATGCGAACTGTTGTCTACAACAACCAAACCACTCCCCTTTCCTCCTATTTATTCCCCAGCCAGGGAGGGGCCAGCGTCCACGTTTGTTTTGCTTCCCGAGCTGGCTCATTGTCCTCACCTCTCCTATCACCTACAAGAGCTCCGAACAGTTGCTGCTTTGCAAGGAGAAGGCAAGACAGCAGCAGGTTTTGAACACTGCAAGATCATGGGAATTGCTATCTTGCTTGCAACCAAGGTCTGTGCCTTTTAAAGGATATTTAGTTCACAAACTTCCTTTTCTAATCAAGTTCAGAAATTGCTTGTTAACTACTTTTAATCTATTAGAGGCCTTTGGATTCAGTTTGAAAATGCCAGGTGAGTTTTCCTTCAATCCTTAATGAAAGAAAAATTGAATCACACGTTTAAGAATGTTAAAAAAATAATGAGATAAACAGCAAAAAAGCTAAATAACATTTTGACCCTAGAAAATTATATACAAATTAAAGGCCCAGATAAATTTGGAAGGTTTCCGAATTAATTATAAAGAATCCTTCCCATGAGAAATATATTTATTTAGACTTTGATTTTTCTAAATCAAAAAATGTATAATAAATTTTCTTTTGCATATTCATACATTTCTCTGACTTGCATAAATCTGGTCCATTCCCAGCATAGAGTGGACTTCCGAACTTTTGCTCATTATTTTTCACTCAGAATTCTGTCAAACACCTTTCCAACACACCTTTCCAGAAAACTAATCCTTCTGTAGGTTTTGTATTCACTCTTACTATCTTCCCTTTTATGGAGGAATAACAACAGTAAAGGAAAGAGTTCCTATCAAACAAATTCCATACTCATTCCATAAGCAACCACATTTACTTCAAACTTAGCTTCAATGATGCTATTTGCAACTGCAGCTTTGCCAGTTTTCAGCGTTTTTGTTTTTTAAATTTCATTTTCCTTAATTTTTCATTGAACTTAATAGCATTAATTTCCATTTTACTGTTTAGGATATTCTCACAAACGTCTTTAGAACATTCCTTCCAGTATTTAAAATATTTTTCTTTATATACACATTATGCACTATCTTTCTCTCAGGCTCATCTTTGTCTTTGCAACATTTTTTCATATATACTTTTACAATTTCTTTCTAAGGTGCATTTCCCCCTTACAATCTTTCACTTCATCATTCAATGAAGCATCCTTTTTCCAATTTCCCATTAGCATCATTGCACAACATAATTCTTTAAACTCAATTCCAGGCAGCTTCTGTATGTTCTTTCCTCATTTCCTCATTCCATTAATTTAATTGGGAGATTAATTCTAATACTTATTTATATAACATTTAGATTTTCTTTTCCTGCAAATGTTCTACTTTCACTCTCATTTCTTCCCCTTTTTTTCTTTTCTTCCCTGTCCACTTGTTTCCCACCATCTGCTTTTGACATTACCAAAAAAATAGTCTAATCTCACATTCACCTTTGTATCCTTTACTAATTCTCTTAATCTGTCATCATAAACAACCAATCAGTCACGCTTTTAGATTTATATTTATTCTTTCCCATCTGTACATATGAATAGATTAATGCTTTGCCTAAGCAAAAGCACAATAATCAATCTCTATTTTTTTTTTTCATTCTTGGTTTCTGAATGACCCAGTCACTTATTCTGCATTCTTATGTCTCATTCCTATGTATTCATACTTGTCACTTAACAGAGTAACACACTGTGGTAACAAAGTGGTGCCTTGTAATTACCCTGTACCTTAGTCCAAGGAAATAGTTGCCCCATATGTTTCTTCACTCCTGCTACTAGGAGCAGCAGAACTACTATAACAAAGCACCCTCAACCAAATTCTCACAGAGAATAGAATATAGATAGAATAGAATTTTTTATTGGCCAAGTGTGATTGGACACACAAGGAATTTGTCTTGGTGCATATGCTCTCAGTGTATATAAAAGAAAAGATAAGTTCGTCAAGAATCATAAGGTACAACACTTAATGATAGTCCGGGTACAAATAAGCAATCAGAGTCCAGAAACAACAACCTGGACAACAGTATTAAATGAGAAATCAAGCAAGATTAACAGAGGGAGGCCCTCCTCTCCTCCTTTCTTCAGGAGACATGGCTGATTCCAGTCCTAATCCAAGAACAAATATGGTACGGAATACAGTGTTGGTGTCCACAGAGTGTCCACATAATCTTCCATTAAAACATCAATGGCTGTTGTATTAACAGATACATACTTAGAAATCACTGCTCCTTTCAGTAAATGTGAACATTTTTAGTATTTACCCTGATAATAGGATATTTGGGGCGCTCAATAATTTAGCCAACCATTTTAAGTATTTCATGCTATGGATCTCCCTGGGCCTATTTTTTCAACATTGTTTTGTTTTTTTTTACAGGGAAGATAAAGCAACACAAGTAATACCTATTATTGCTCCAAATCGTGTCCTTCCATCCAACTTCCTCCTACAGTAAAAACATTTGCGCCAGAGGTGGGTTCCTCCCGGTTTGGACCGGTTCGCCCAAACCCGCTGGTGACGTCATGGAGCCGGTTCGGTCGGTGGTGGTCCGTGGATGCTGCCATCTTTTTTTGGATTTATTTTTTTTTTTTGGATTTTTTTGGGGGGAAATTTTTTTTTTCTTCTGCGCATGCGCAGAAGCCGAGTTGCCGGCACTGCACATGCGCCACCATCTTGTTTTTGGCTTTTTTGGGGTGGGGGGTTGGAATTTTTGGCACTGCAGCGAGGTAAGTTAGAACCCACCCCTGATTTGCGCTCTAAAATTGCCAGCTTATCAGGCAGTCGTTCTCTCTCTCTCTCTCTCTCTCTCTATATATATATATATATATATATCAAACCAAAGGAAAACAATCTGAAAGAGCGTTCACATAATTATTTTCTCCTATATTCAAGCAACCCCTATCTGTCATAGAGAATAATAATAAAGAAATGTAAGGTATGACTTCTGCCACATTTTTTTCTAGACATTATGGAATAAGGTTCGCAGAGACTATATGAGAATATCTGCCTATCCCCACTTAATTTACTCTTCCAATATTAACTTTTAAAAAGTCTACTCGCCTATGGAAGGAAATACCTGTGTGCACCAGTGGTGGGTTTCAATTTTTTTTACTACCGGTTCTGTGGGCGTGGCTTGGTGGGTGTGGCGTGGCGTGGCGTGGCTTGGTGGGCGTGGCAGGGGAAGGATACTGTAAAATCTCCATTCCCACCCCACTCCAGGGGAAGGATACTGCAAAATCTCCATTCCCTCCCCACTCCAGGGGAAAGTTACTGCAAAATCCCCATTTCCTCCCGATCAGCTGGGACTCGGGAGGCAGAGAATAGATGGGGGCGGGGCCAGTCAGCGGTGGTATTTACCAGTTCTCCGAACTACTCAAAATTTCTACTACCGGTTCTCCGAACTACTCAAAATTTCCGCTACTGGTTCTCCAGAACTACTCAAAATTTCCGCTACCGGTTCTCCAGAACTGGTCAGAACCTGCTGAAACCCCCTCTGGTGTGCACATGTCTTCACATTGGAGACTGAGAAATTTTTGAAAGAAGGTGAGATATGATTTTTTCACTCCCAGCCCTCAAATCTCTTATCTTTAGTTTTCAAGAATGAAATCAATTGTTTCACTGGGTGTCTTGAACTACAACGTTTTGACTTGCTTGTATTTTTCAAATATAAATAAAAATTATTTCCATAAATATCTCCTCAGCCTAGACTCGTTGAAGTAAAGACAGGGGAAATGGATTCTCCTATGTTCACTTCTGTCTCCTCACATAGGTCTTCAATGCATAATGAAGAAAATCCCCTTAGTTCAATATTCTATTTTAGTTTCACAATGTTTGTATAGTTATTGTGAAGCAAAGTATGCCCTGAGTTTTAAACTTGCAACATTAAAATGAACCATTTTCCGGCTGCTTTAGCAGTTAGCTGGTATAAATCATTATTTGATATCATTATACCATCATTACTTTCCGGGGATATTATTTCATGCTACTATTTCAGTAAAGAATTCTTATTTTCAGATTTTTATCACTCAGATTTGTACCTCAGAATATGCATATATATCACATTTTAGTTGTCTTCCTTATAGGGAAGCACCCAAGAAGTCACTCAAATTCACCTGTGAGAGGGATATAGGTGTTCTAGTGGACAGCCACTTAAGTATGAGCCAGCAGTGTGCTGCAGCTGCCAAAAAAGCCAATGCAGTCTTAGGCTGCATCAACAAAGGGATAGTATCAAGATTACTTGAAGTGCTAATACCACTTTATATTGCACTGGTCAGACTACACTTGGAATACTGAATCCAGTTTTGGTCACCACGACACGAAAAAGATGCTGAGATTCTAGAAAGGGTGCAGAAAAGAGCAACAAAGATGATTAATGGACTGGAAGGTAAACCGTATGTTGCAGGAACTGGGTATGTCTAGTCTAACAAAGGGAAGGACTAGGAATGACATGATAGCAGTCTTCCAATATTTGAGGGGCTGTCACAATGAAAAGGGGGTCAGCCTATTCTCCCTTCCAAGTCTGTTATTCTGTATTCTGTAAAATGGTCACTCTAAATCTGCATGTCTTTGAGAAATAAAGAAATTTATTTGAAAACCCCTAGCCCATCAACACCACAGGCATTTCTCCTGTAGTTTGATCAGCCCAATGGAATCCATGATGAGATGTAACTTTGCCATTCAACTAAAAGTAAAGTAATTTAAAAAATTAAAAATGAGCACACAGAGGTGCATAGGGCATGGTGCTTCTCTCATTTATTTAACTCTAAGAAGTGATTTCAGAGGATTTAAACGATGCTTCTCTATCACCACCAAGTGGTTATGTGCAGATGGACGCCCCTGAGTCCACCCAAGAGAGAATCCTTCATCCATCCCACAGTCAGTAAGTTATTGGTTTTAGGATTAAACTACCCCCCTACAGTTAAGCACAGACTGGATTGCCTCATTTTTAGAGGCTTTTCCTGTCCCAGAGATTAAGGCGATTGACCCTGACATTTCAACACAAATCCTAATAAGGGCAGCAGACTGGCATGCCATCTTAAGTGACGCCCAAAAACAAAATCCCCCAACAATCCCCTATTTATTACGCTTTCTCTAAAGAGGAAAAAAAATAATATAGGACAGAGAAGCTGCACTGATTAATACACTGTGAGGTTTACATACTGTTCAATCTCACACATATTTCTTACAGTTGGACAAAGGGCTACGCAGCACACTCTTCGATCAAACCCAAATGCCAGGAAAATAAAGAAGCTTACATTATTGGAAACAAGGTCAATATTACAAATTTATCTAATTTGATTTGACATGGGATGAACTGGTATCCACCAAGACAGGGGTCCCCAACCAGGCCACAGCATGCCAGAAACTGGGCCACATAAACAAGCGAAGCCCCATCCATGAGACACAGGCAGCACATGAACACCCCCCCCTCCGGTTCGCAGAAAAACCTCTCTTCACAGAACGGGTCTCTGGTGCCCAAAAGGTTGGGGGCTGCTGCTCCAAGAGATGGTAGGACAGCAGGTTTCTGGCAGTTAGAAAACCTGGGCTACATTTTTCCATATACAGACACCCATCACGCTGACCCTATTTGTTTCCTATTTGTCTGTTTATATAAATGTCAGTTAGAAGCAGAACCTTCCTTATAAGCAGAAGACATCCATAATCCCATGCAGAGATGTACTGCATAATATTTTCATACAAATTTTTGCATCACATCTTTCTTGTGCAGTAAGAAAGTACTCCACAAGAGTACTTTCCAAGTTTTACTTCAGAAAGTAGCGTTGAAACAATATTAACCAGCACTGCCAAATATTGACTTCATTACGGCAAGCTGGATACTAACCCTAGTCCCGTGATGGCGAACCTATGGCATGCGTGCCACAGGTGGCATGCGGAGCCATATCTGAGGGTTGCTTTGATTTGACACTATAGATATAATTCATTCCTTTTCCTGTCTAATACAAGATTGGGATAAATAAATACTCGGGAAATGCCGAGTAATCAGCTAGTATTGTATGCAAACATACTAATGGAGTGAAATACTCTTTGCTCAATCAACAGAAGTTAAAAGGGAGAGAAAGAGGGATGAAAGAATAAATTTACATTAGGCTAAAGTGAAGGATTTTGAAAACAGCTTGGGTCTTTTCTCTCTAATGTACTTCAGTGGTACTCAGCCCTTATTGGGGCAAGAGTAAGAGATCCCTTCATTGTCCCACCTTTCTTCACCCATGTTGTGTTTTTACAGAATGGGAAACATCTGCATAAATTATAGCCTGGGGTCAAGAAGACCAGAATTTTGAAGAAAGAGCATAACAGTGGGTTTGCCAGGCTGTTTCAGGGATGTGGTAAATAACTAATGAAGAATGCCGAGCAGTGATTGTTCACTTACCACAGCCCTGATGAAGACAGCAAGTGGCTCTGTACAAGATCAAGAGAAATGGCACACAAAAACATGGAAAAGACCCTTTTGGTTTTTTTTTTTAGTAATGCAATTCAATACACACTATAGCAGTGGTCCCCAATCTTTGTGGCCTGGCAGCAGGGGGGGGAGGGGGAGGGAACCGGGCCATGCGAGTGGCGGGCTGGCACGCATATGTGCGCTTGCCAGTCTGCTGCTTGCATGGCCCAGTTCCATATAGGTCACGGCCTGGGGGTTGGGGACCCTTGCACTACAGAGTAGCAACCTTGCTTTGGCTATAAAATAATCACTAAACAGATAAAGACTGCCAAACCTGCTTGACATCTTAAAGAAATGTTGAGCTTTTAGGACACCTTTTAAAATAACTTTAAAAGTAAAAATAGTGAGATGGAAACAACCACATTAAACATACCCTAAGACTGGGCCAATTTTTATTCATTTTCAATCATTGTAGTCTGTTGTCCTATGGGAACTTGCCTTGGAAAGACTACTTAACTTAAAAAGCAATGTGTTTTACAGCATGTACTGCAGGCTACTTCAGCTGACTGTTCAGCAGTTCAGCGGTTCAAATCTCACCGGCTCAAGGTTGACTCAGCCTTCCATCCTTCTGAGGTGGGTAAAATGAGGACCCAGATTGTTGGGGGCAATATGCTGACTCTGTGAACCGCTTAGAGAGTGCTGTAAAGCACTGTAAAGCGGTATATAAGTCTAAGTGCTATTGCTATTGCTATGTAGAGCTGTTGTAAAAAAAAAAATAATATAGTACATTCTAATGTCTCTTAGGTAGGCAGAGCAATCTCCGCAGTTTGTTGAATCCCAGCCATAACCTGTAAGAAGTCTGTCGGATGGAAATTTGGCATGCATTAATATAGCACTACTATGACAATAGAATTGATATAAATTATATATTTCACAAGATGTTTCAAGGTATAAGTAGCACTCAAAGTAAAACATGTTCATCCAGTCTAAGATAAGTACCTAGTAGTTTCAAGTACCAAAAGAATTATTGATACAATTATAGCTGACCCTACCCTTGTGGAAATTGATATAATTTTAAATGGAAAAGCTTATAAGAGCAGATAACACAGACTTGAAGTCTCCAGTGTGATATCCTAGTGGTGCCAATATACCTGCAGATAGCTCCCATAGTCTTTTATTCCCCTCCTCCTAAAATTGCATTTTCAATTTTTTTAAAAAAAACAAGAAAGTGGTATTCTGCTAAATCCTATTTTCCAGCATCCTCTCTGTTTCAAAGACTGCCTCTGGGTCCACAGTGAATTTTGTTAGCTTTCTTAGAACAACGGATAAAATGGAGCCTAGTCACCTGTTTGGAAGTGTGCCCACCTGCCCAGTAGAAGGACAAAGCAAGGGGAGTAGGAAGCCTCCTATGTGAGGAAAAAGTTTAACTGGTTAGTCAACAACATTCCTATAAATCAGTGCTTTTAAATGACTATATTTCCCATGACATCTGGGACAGAGGTGGGTTCCTGCCGGTTTGAACCGGTTCTTTAGAACCGGTAGCGGGAATTTTCCCCCGCTTGCCGAACCGGCAGCGATGGCCGGCTGGACACGCCCCCGAACTGGCTCTCTCGGTGGCGCCATAGGCGCTGCCATCTTGTTTTTCGCTTCTGCGCATGCACAGAAGCTGGATTTTCAGCACTGCGCATGCACGCTTCGCGTGCGCGCGCCCACGTGGCGCGGGAGGAAGCGAACCGGCAGCGAGGTAAGTTAGAACCTACCCCTGATCTGGGAGATAGTAAGACCATCACAACAGTCATTTGGAGAAAACACCTATGGTATGTTCTCAAATTTCCAAATAGGTCCACTATTCTCCAGCCTTCTGGTGTCAGACATACTACTGAAACAATTCATGTTTATCACTGCTTTTGTTTCCATTTAAATACCTCTACTGAAAACTATCAGTGCAACATGATGTCTTTCCCTATGTACTGCTAACAACAGACTGGGTTAGCCATTTCACTTGGTGCTAAAATGGGAGAATCAACCATTCTTGAACTGGCAGCCTTCTGATCTGCAGAAAGGTTTGGACTGTATTGTTCCATTGGAACCTTCCCCAACCTGCTGTAACTCCCAGATTTTCTAGCAGAGGCCTGTTCTAGTCAATCTGACAGAATTACTGCTATGTTTTAAGATTTGATAGCCTCTTTGAAATACTTTCTGACTGAATGATAGGTTGCAAGTCTGTAGTAAAATAACATCTTGCAAGGAGCTATCTCTGAGTTATGGAATAAGGGAAAAGAATCAGTATTCTATTCCTCAGGTACAACATGAGCTGAATCTCCAGGCACACTATTGGTCTTCCATTAACTACAGTGGCATTTTATACATCCAGGCAGGCCTGATTCTGTATCTTATGCACAACTGGGGTGGTTGGCCTTATCTCACTTGCCTGGCTATCTTTCTAAGTGTTGCATCTTACTACACTTTTCTTAATTTTCTGACTGCCAACAATCTCCTATAGCATATTTCTCCCCAACTTTGACCAGCAAAGATCTACTTTGGGGTTATTCTTAGCAAAAGAACTGTTAATCTTCTAGCCAACATTTACTGGAGATTGCTACCATTACTCTATCTATATTTTAGCTACACATAACCCATTACTTGAAATGTGAATGCCCCCAAATTGGTAAGAATTGCAGTACTACATTTTATTTAAAAGAAACTTAACCTAACCATTGACTGTTGACTTGAAGACTCTCTACTTCTAAATCCCAAATCTCCTTTACACAACATGCAAGTCTTATACATTCAGTCATATGCCTACGCAAACATATGCCATACCCCTCCCCAACAAAACAATTTGACCTGCCATTGTTAATGCTGACCTGAAAAATACAACAAAGTTTATGCTATGCTTTGTCTTGATTTCTCCAGAGAAATCCAAAGCATTGCTATAGAAAGCATCGCCATATAAGAAACAAAAACTAGAATCTGAAAGTAGAGTGTTCCCTGAAGATATGAAATATTCATATTGTATAGTATTGCAGAAAAGGACCAGTTCTGGAGAAAACACTTACAGAATATTTTAAAAGAAAAGCAAATCTCCCAGCTATATATGACAGTTTTTGTGTGAAACCCATGCTGATGTCTGAAGTGTATATTGGGTATATTCTCAGCAACCATCAATCCAAAATATTGTTCTGAGCATGTGTGTGTGTACCGTATGTGTGTGTGTACCAATGTATTCTGCTTTCAATCATCTTTTATTTCTCTGTTTCTTTCCTGCACCACATTTCCTTTTGGATAGTTGACATTTCTTAGAACATATCCATATGAATGTCATTGCCTATCTCCTAAAATGTCTAGAAAATCATTAACCCAACACTGAGTAAAACTATTTCCCATCATAACTGATTAGAAATGTTTGCTTTTAGGCAACCTGTCTTTGATCAAAACATAATTGAGCTAAGTATTGAGCTGCAATCGGATCGGCATAATTCAAACAAAATGTCCATTCCATCACCTCGCATTTATCCTTGAGTCCAGCTACTTGACTTCATTTTCCCCCTATTTCCAAAATATAAGGACACACACACACACACACACACCTCAATCCAGGGGTGGGTTCCAACTTACCTCGCTGCCGGTTCGCTCCCTCCTGCGCCGCATGGGCGCACATGCACAGTAACAAAAAATCCCCCCCCCAAAAAACAAAGCCGGAAAAAAATGGTAACCGCATGCACATGCTCAGAAGGGGGGGGAAAATTCAAAAAAATTCAAAAAAATAAATAAAAAAAAAATCAAAAAAAAAAAGATGGCGGCCCCCACGGACCGGCACTGACCGATCTGGTTTGGTGACATCATCATGACATCACCAGCAGGTCGCTACCAGTTCGGGCAAACCGGTCCGAACTGGGAGGAACCCACCCCTGCCTCAATCCCTACTGGTACATGCTCCAGGCTTTGCAAAGTGTCCCTTGGCATATGGGTGAAGTTGTTGTTTTCAAAAATAGAGGGGGATAAATACAGAAGAAGCAAAGAAATGTGTGTCTTTGCAATGAAAACATTGGAACTAGGCCAACTTATACAAATGGTCACTCCTGAATAGAATTCGTGAACTAGGCAGAACAAGATATAGAAATGGAAGTTCTACTGTCTTCCTACATGACATTAACTAGGTACAAAAGTACAAGTGGGTTTAAAATACTCTTCATTTTGAGTGAATAAGAGATGCATGGTGGGCATAAGTGAGTACATGGTACTGTGAGGATTTTTTATTTATTTATTTATTTATTTATTTATTTATTTATTTATTTATTTATTTATTATTTGTCAAGCATATATAAGATAACAGATAAAAGTTTAAACTTGATTTTGAATACATGAAAAGGATACAAATAAAACAAGGGACATTAGGACAGGGACGGTAGGCACGTTGGTGTGCTTATGCACGCCCCTTACAGACCTCTTAGGAATGGGGTGAGGTCAACAGTAGACAGTCTAAGGTTAAAGTTTTGGGGGTTTGGGGAAGAAACCACAGAGTCAGGTAGTGCATTCCAGGCATTGACCACTCTGTTGCTGAAGTCATATTTTCTGCAATCGAGTTTGGAGCGGTTTACCTTAAGTTTGTATCTGTTATTTGCTCGTGTATTGTTGTGGTTGAAGTTGAAGTAGTCATTGACAGGTAGGACATTGTAGCAGATAATGTTATGTACTACGCTTAGTACAATATGGCAATATTGCTAGATTCTCCTAGTGTGAAGGTCAGTTTGGCTTATTTGTTTGTTTATGGTCCAAAACCAATCATAAAAATACATACAGAGTCATGAATCAATCAAATAAATAAATAAAATTAGATAGAGCTGCCTAGAGTTGCCACTTGGCAAGATGGGAAGCCTATAAATTTAATAAAGGAGATTGGGTGGGTGGGTGGGTGGATAGGTAGATGATAGATTAGGGGGATGGAGAACTGAAACAGTTAGTAGTGTAAGTAAAAGCACCAAACACCTTCTATAAGCCATAGCTATTAATGCTGTAGAAAATTTGCAGCCTTGTGGGGAGGTATCTAGGAATTGATCACATCCAAGGAGAACTGTATCTTCAGGCACATAAGAACAATTACATTTTTCCAACAGCTGCTAATAACAGATCTGTTCACCATTGGGTGTACAATGGGCCCTTCAGCTGTACACCTGACACATATTTAATCTCCATTTCACAACATAAACATTTTTGTTAAAAGGAGGCCAGCGTGTCTGCCTATTGTCACTTTAATGGGTAATGCAGCATCTCTGAGCCACAGAGAAGAGTCTCCTGTGTGGAACATGTAAAATGTTTTTAAAAATTATCTAGGAATACTCCTGGAAGAGAACGCATTTGCACCATAGTGGAGATGGAAGCTCTGAACTGAGCTTGCCCTAGATTCTTAAACATTGCTCAAACTACCAAAACATAAACCCAGTCCCTAAAAAAAGATAAAATTTTAAAAATTGAATTTTTTTTAATATACTTCAATATATGGATTAGTATCACAGATAAATTCTTGTGTGTTCCCTGATCTAACCTTGAGACACGGGCATCTCATCACACCACAGGGACCTTTCTGCCCAAGAGTTTGAGAAAAAGAAGATACATCAAAGAGCTGTAACTCTAGTCGTCGTTTTCAAGAAATACTACAATAGCATTTCTTGAATTGGTTAAATTAAAAGGAAAACCTTTGCAGCATTCCCGTTGTAAGTCTGCATTACAAGCCGTAAAAAGCATGCCTTCTCTGCAGTGCAGGATTCATGGAAGAATTTCAGAGAATATCCTTTAAGTCTTTGCTGGGCGTTATTTTTAAAAGGAAGGCTATCTTCATTTTTTTTCCCCCTGCATATATAGTTCCATTGGTTGACTGAGCTCTCTATTCAGTAAGAGATGGAGAAGAGATGGTGGATGAAAAGGTCAACAAACCCGATTCTCTGTCTTTTCAAAAAGCTTTGGGACAAGCTGGCTACACACACTAGGACTCTAGCTGTGTCGGAGAATTGGGAGCTGGGAAAGAGTCTGAGTGATGTTTTCTTTCAGCTTATCCAGAGCTTCCTTGTGTTTCAAAAAAAAATCTATTAACAAGTGAATAAATGCTGAGGAACACACACACACACACACCTTGAAACAAAAGAGGAAAATGCATTAGGGGGAAAAAAGGTGGAGATTCTGGGTCAGTCTGAGCCTGACCTCTTTAAAGTAACCAGCAATTCCACCACATTCCCTCCCTCCCTCCCTCCCAACAAGGCTCCAGCTGTTGCTCCCCCCCCCCCAATATTTGTATGTGCTTGAAATGTTTTGTTGTGGCAAAAAGAAGAAATATGACCTGGGTTAGTTTTCCATGCAAATATCATAATAGGGCCTGTTTAGGCCCCGCCAGTTTCTCAATCTTAAAATTTTTATTCTTTAAATTCTGAATACGGTGATGAGGAATAATATAAGAAGTCTTTAACTTTGCTTCCTGAAAAGAAAAAAACCTTTGAAAGAACGCTATACCTCAAGTAAACTGCACCTTTTAATACCTTCTAAAGTAAAGTTACCTTCAGTTATCTATTTTTCTACAAAAAAATATGGTAGACGACTGTGTTAAGAAGAAAATTGTGAATTCTATGGGCAAAATTAATTAATATGCAATTAAATGAACAGCAATACAACTCCAGTTGCTTTTTTAAAAAAATAATGTATTCTCCTATAATGTGTTCAAACAGAAGCTGGAAAGCCATCTGTTTGGGATTATTAATTTGGATTTCAACATTGAGAAAGGGATTGGGCTGGATGGCCCCCTTCCAACTTTATGAATTTACTAGTCGTATGTATATGTATAATGTATAATGTATAATGTATAATGTATAATGTATAATGTATAATGTATATGTATATGTATATGTATATGTATATGTATATGTATATGTGTGTACAGGAAATGGAATAAGCAGCACAGAAAGAAAGTCACTTTATAGTCAGGATTTTCAAATACTCTTTGGAAACGAAGGAATATGACACCTTATCACAGGACTGGAAGTTACTTACCAGGATGTGCAGTTCACATTTTGCCCAGTAAGTCTACTCCTGTGCTGTAAAGTCTCTTCTTACTGCAGAGAACCAGGTACTAGCTTGCTAATCTCTTAAATTCCACCTGCAGTATCACTAATATTGATGACTCTATCAGACACAAGGGCACATCTTATCTTCATATGCATTCCCACAATGTACACATTAATTCAGATTATTCCTGGTCATCACCACAGAATAGCATCAATTTGTGTCTTAGTATTTCAAGAACCATCTTTTAAAGAGACTATGCAAATCCGAGATTAGATACATGATCCCACACAGCAATTAACAACACATTTGAGACTTGAGCAGGGGCACAAATTCATATGGAACAAGAAGTGCAATGAATTCCCAGCCTCAGGAACAGCATCTGAATATGCATGCAGCTTAACAAGACTGATGAAGAACACAGAAAAACAGAACAAAACAGGGACCAATATTTTCTTGGTCCCCACTAACTCAAGCAACCTCAACAGGAAAAGCCAGATTGGTTCTACCATTATGCAGAGCAAAGGGGCAAATGAAGTGGCAGGACTCTGGACCGTACCACTTCATACTAAGGGTTGGGATTCTGTCTTTTAAAATGCTCCTTCCCATAAAAAGCTGCCGGCATGCAAGAAGCAAGGACACCTGCCAATTTCTTGCTAATGTGTTGGCGTTTTCTATGAATGACTCTCTTTCTCTCTCACTCATGTGACAGAGCATTCAAAGGCATGAGATCCACCCCCACAGCCTCAAATGGTGTCATCCAAAATTGTGTCACTTCAGTCTACAACTTCGGCGTGCATGATGTATAATGCCTACAACCAGCTCCCATTGTCCCCGTTACTTGCTGCCCAAAAGTTGGAGAGGAAAACTATCCCCAGACTTGTTGAGACACCCAAGGGCTAAATAAACCCATGCACAGGTACATACTCACCCAGAAGAGCAAGTTGAAGACAAACATGAGGTACTTAATGCACTGCAGGCAGTTGTGAGCCATGCTGCACCTCTTCAGTTCTAGAAGAAAAATAAAGGAGAGATCCAAGTAAAAGACCACATACTTGTTCCCCTTGGGGGAGGTGTACTTAGCCTTGGTGGCCTTAGGACCCGGGTTGGTATGGAATCCAAAAAAAGAGTTACTTGCGGCTCCAAATTGGCCGCCGTACATGCTGCTGTAGCGACGGAAGGCGCCATTGGGAAAACTGTAATCCTTGCTGTCCACAGAAGGGCTCCTATGATAAGTTGATTCATCAGTGCTAGATCTGCGCATGGTGACGTCAAAAGTGTTCCAGAGTTAGTATTGACAAGAATCTTTGCAGTTTTATTTTGTTGGGAAGGACAGGCTTTCCACAACTTCCTTAGTTGGCTCCCACCCACCCCTTAATGTTTTCTGCCAGCTGTTCTTTTGCCTGCCATGATTCTGTCAAGGAGTAAAGTGAGTTGCAAAAGCAGCCCGTTGGCTAACGCGAAACCCACTCAGCCAGGAGTTAGGAAACCCCTGGGCTTACTTGTGGAGAAGTCTTTCCTGCGCAGAAAACATTGTATTTGGTGCCACAGTCTCCCCCTCCCCACAGTCAAAAGGGGGGAGGAAAGAGAGAGAGAGACCCAGGGAGAGCAATGGTCTGGTTTGCTTTTGCAAGGGAGAGCGACAGTCTTGCGGATTATCCCAAGTGCCATATAAAACCTTCAATCCACATTGCTCTTAAAAAGACACCAAAACAGTAAACCAGGGATGTTGCACAGAAAAGAGGCTAAGATTAGAGATTATCCCAACAGCAAGCAGCTCTCCTGCCCTGCTCCTCTCGGTCCCATCGCTCTGCCCGGAGATGGTGCAGCTCACTTTAAATGATTCCCCGTCTCCTCTCGGACAGAGGAAGCCTAGGACAGACGGAAGAAGTAGAAGGTGCTTCATTCACGGCGCTGTCACTCTTGAGATTCCAATCCAGTCGTGCTCCCTCTCCGCGCTATTAACCCAGCCACAGCGCTCCAGCCTGTCCTTGCATCTGAAGTGGGAGGCAGGAGGAAAGACGCTCGCCTCACCGTATCTCATGAATGCCTGCTCAGCACTCTCTCCAGCTCAAGCCCCCTCCCCCAGCCAATCAAATGTACTCTCGGGCTCCTCTATTCCCCCCTCCACATCACCACCTTCTTTAAAATAAAACCCTCCCCTTAGCCTCTTCACAGCAAATCCAACATGAGCTGCTTTTAACCAATCAGGCTACAGGTGGGGAAGCTACCGTTCTGTGCCCAGAGTCCTGCCTCTTTAGGTAGCTGCATTCTCCCTTCATCCTGGGCAGAGGGGTACAGGAGAAGCAGCCTTTCTTTTCTTTTTCTTTTTCTTTTTAATCATCCCAGCTGACAGTGGCTGCTTGGATTTATAGCCCTTTCAGAAGAGGCTACAGAATTGATGGCTGCTCTAAGGGTAATTGCTCCTAAAAGCAGGGAGCCAATGAATTTCCTGCAAGCATGTTGGTTTGGGGATGAGAAATTCCTAAGTTTTCTTGGGTTGGTGGGTTAGGGGGTTTGTTTTTTTTTGTTTTTGTTTTTGCACTCTTATCTGGGGTGCCTGCACTGACACTGTGGACAGTTTCTTCTTTCACTTTTGCATGCATCTCATCTGACACAACATTCACTTGCTTGTACTGAAAAGTTGGATCTCTTCCCCCTCCCCCCCCCACATTCCAAGCACTTCCCATTTCAGGGCTACTGCACCCTAGAAATTTGAGTCCTAGCAATTGTTTCTGGAAAGGGTAGGTATCTTCCTCTCTGCATCTGGGGCATTCCATCTTGATATATGGGTTATAATGATTAAAACACTGAATTAAGCCTAGGGAGACCCACATTCCCATCTCTGCTATGAAGTCACGAGGAAACTCATGCCAGCTATTCTTTCTCAGGTTAGCATACTTTGGGAGAGGGAGAATGGAGGAAAGAGGGGGGGGGAGTACCTGGAGAAAGGTCAAATTGTCAGTGTGTCAAATCAATAACATGACAATTGGAATGCTAAGGTTAATTCAAGCACCAAGTTGATCCAACCTCAGTTCCCATTGGCTAGCAATAAGGACAATGGCCAGTGCACTGAAAAGTTCTAATAAAACAAATTGGTGGTTTTGTCCTTTATGTATAGAAGAATAAATATTTCTGCTCTTTCTGCCTTGGATAGCCTCTGCATCAGACCCTCATTCATGCTATTATGAGGATCTACTTTCCCTACTGCTTCACATAGCAAGTCATAGTGATTGTTCACATTTTTTTTAAAGAAAAATCATAGGCACAGCAATGCTGAGAATCTCTGCAGCTGGAATATCAGACAGCAATCTGCTGCCTGCCACAACAGTATGTGTTGTTCAATCTTCTCATTTCATAACAAGTACTGCTACTCCTGGGGCTCTGGTGTTCACTTGCAGCCTTCCTTGTTAGTTCCACAAACTGCATTGAATTACATCTCCCATCATCCCCAGCCAGCCAATATGCTAGCTGTCATCCAAACCTCGTAGTAGAGAATGCCATGTTAGGAAAGTTGAATGAAAATCTCCATTCAGAAATTGAAGAACACAAGAATATTTGAGAGTTGAAACAGACTAGAGCATGAGAAAGCAATGCAATTGAAGCAAGCCATAGGAAATTAAAAATGGAAACACTGTTCATATATTAGGAAACACAGAAGTCATTGCAAAGCACTAAATGGACTCCCCTTTTCCTGAATCCTTCTACCACACATCTTTTTAGATTTAGAATAAGAATAGAATAGAATAGAATAGAATAGAATAGAATAGAATAGAATAGAATAGAATAGAATAGAATAGAATAGAATAGAATAGAATAGAATAGAATA
>QLTV01002702.1:4918211-4931590 GCA_003457575.1 Thermophis baileyi
AATCATCTTTGCTGCTCTTCTCTGCACTCTTTCTAGAGTCTCTACATATTTTTTACATCGTGGCGACCAAAACTGAATGCAGTATTCCAAGTGTGGCCTTACCAAGGCATTATAAAGTGGTATTAACACTTCACGTGATCTTGATTCTATCCCTCTGTTTATGCAGCCCAGAACTGTGTTGTCTTTTTTGGCAGCTGCAGGACACTGCTGGCTCATATTTAAATGGTTGTCCACTAGGACTCCAAGATCCTTCTCACAGTTACTACTGTTGAGCAAGGTACCACATATACTGTACCTGTGCATTTTGTTTTTCTTGCCTAAATGTAGAACCTTACTTTTTCACCATTGAATTTCATTTTGTTAGATAGCGCCCAATGTTCAAGTCTGTCAAGATCCTTCTGTATCTTGAGCCTATCTTCTGGAGTGTTGGCTATTCCTGCCAGTTTGGTGTCATCTGCAAATTTGATGAGTTCCCCATCTATCCCCTCGTCCAAGACATTGATGAAGATGTTGAAGAGTACTGGGTCTAAAAAAGAGCCTTGGGGTACTCCACTGCATACTTCCCTCCATGTAGATGCAGTTCCATTGAGCATTACACGTTGAGTGCGGTTGGTCAGCCAGTTTTTAATCCATCTGGTGATGATGCTGTCTAACCTACATTTTTCTATTTTATCTAGTAGTAGATTATATAGACAGTAAAGTAAAGTAAAGTAAATTATATCGACAGCATTCCTCTGGTCCACTAATTTTGTCACTTTGTCAAAAAATGCAATAAGATTAGTCTGGCATGATCTGTTTTTGACAAACCCATGTTGGCTTTTGGTTATTACTTTGTTTGCTTCTAGGTGTTCGCTGATTCGTTGCTTATCTTTTCCAGAATCTTCCCTGGTATTGAGGTCAGGCTGATAGGTCTGTAGTTTTCTGGATCTATTTTTTTTTTCCTTTTTTGAAGATGGGAACTACATCAGCTCTTTTCCAGTCCTCTGGCAGTTCCCTGGTGCTCCAGGATCTTTGAAAGATATAGTTCAGTGGTTCTGAGATCTCGTCTGCCAGTTCCTTCAGAACCTTGGGGTGTAATCCATCTGGTCCTGGTGATTTGAACTCGTGTAGGGTAGACAGGTTGTGAAGGTCTGAGGAAAAGCCATGGCAGAAGACTTGCAAGGTGCATAAAACAGATAATTACTCGGAAGCTTCATTTCATGAGCAGAAGTAGGCGTGCATAACCTGGGGGGGGGGACTCATAATTTGCTGTGAATTTTCTTCATCTGTGAACCTCTGGAATTGGCAGCAGCACAAATAGTGTTCTGCACCTACTTCACTGCCATGACATTGTCAGGTCAAGATTTCCCCTCTGTTTGGTTATTTTAGTGCACAAAGTGACTTTAGTGCACAAAGGATCTGGGTATGGCTAGTCTAGAGAAAAGAAGGACTGGGGTGACATGATAGCAATATTCCAGTATTTGAGGGGCTGCCACAAAAAAGAGGGGGTCAACTTATTTTCCAAAGCACCAGAAGGCAAGGCAAGAAACAATGGATGGAAACTAATCAAGGAGAGAAGCAACCTGGAATTGAGGAGAAACTTCCTAACAGTGAGAACAATTAACCAGTGGAACAGCTTGCCTTCAGAAGTTGTCGGTGCTCCATCACTGGAGGTTTTTAAGAAGAGACTGGACAGCCACTTGTCTTAAATTGTACAGGGTCTCCTGCTTGAGCAGGGAATTGGACTAGAAGACCTCCAAGGTCCCTTTCAGCTCTATTCTGACTGACTGACTGACTGACTGACTGACTGACTGACTGACTGATTGATTGACAATGTGAATGCACACACATCACAAGTTTTCATCTAACTTTGGCCCACTATCTTCAGGCAGAAAACAGTGATTCCAGAGTCTCAATCTACAAAGACTTAATTTTTTTCAGATGGGGAGGATTCAGATAAGGTTCCAGGAATATCAGACTGACAAGAGAGCAGTACTGGATTTAAACAGCTCAAAGTCCTAATGGATGCTGCCAGCCCCTCAGGACCAAGAATCACTTACTTAACACATGCAGCTTATGAAATGTATCATCATCAGGAGGACGAGGTGACTGGTTAGCAATTTAAACACTTTCTGGAGAAAGATAATACCGTATACAAAAGATGTTTTCCTGCCAAAATCATCTTTCTTGGGGAAACATCAGGAACACTATTCAATTAAACAGGAAAGAGAAAAACTTGAATGGCTGATATTGCAAGCCTCTCTCTGCAAGGTCACCTCTGCAAGCTATCCACTTACTCGAACTATACAAAAATGTATAAACATGACAGGCTATAATCTCTTTTCTCTTTCAGTATGCCATATGGGCTTAGCAAACACAAGCATCCACAGTGATTCTAATTCTAATGCCATTCTTAATTGTATATGCAGAATAACGAGTATTGAAAAAGTTCCTTACACTTGTAGCACTTGTTCAGCCAAACGATGCTAGTGAAAAGTTCCTTGATTGCCTCTAGCCGAATTTGAATAGAAAATGCAACTTTATAAATGGATGCCTTTTTATGGGTATCTTGCTCTCTGTGCACGTCAGAATGTTAGCCTGCAAGCAACATATGGGTTTATGCTGCGCCATAAACTTCACCCCTAGTCCTCACCATTCTCAAGCTAATCTTCCCAGAGGGGTTGTTCCAAATGTAAGGCAGAGGGGGAGACATGTATTGTATCCTCTGAGCATATTACAAGAAAGAACAGATAAAAACAAATTTCCCACATTTTGGGAGATTACCTTATGGAGAATTGTTCCCTATATTATTTAGCAATCCATTGGTTCTGGGATTGCATCTTTAAAAAGGGAATTGTTAAACTTAACATTGTTTAAGTCAGATATAAAGAGGATTATTACATCTAATGAGGAAGAAAAGCCTTTGTCAATTCTATATTAAAGAATCCAGGATCACTCCCTCTTGCAAACCACAATAATAAAGAGAACAAAGGATCAGAAAAGCAGGTCGTATTTGAAATGTAACAGATTTAAATTAATGAATTAAAATTTAAAAGTATGATGAAAGTCATTTTTTTCCCCTCAAAGGAATCTCTTTGTCAAACATTTCCATATTTTGGCTGCTACCGGTAGTTACAATGTTGGTATTATTTATATGCTGGCTAGCACACATGCCAATGCATCCTCTGATGTGGAAGACTCTGCTGAAGTTCAAAGCATCAGCAATCCAAACGTACACAAGCAATACAAGCACTAACGCCGCCTAGGACAAAGCACTCAATCAGGCACAAAAATCAGTGTTAGCTTCCCGAAGGTATGGTTACATTGAGATGGCAGCCATTTTCAAGGAATCTTAAAAGCAGAGATTTTAAGGGGAGGGAGGTGAAGGAATGGATTTCAAACAAGTAGCCTGTACAAGAAATAACATGCTACACAGTAGTGCACAATTTTTATTGTCCACCCCAAACTGTCTTAAAACAGTCTGATTCAAAATGAACTATGCTTCTTCTAAACTGGAGTTGGGGAGGGGGGGAGGACAGAAAAGAGAGAAAAGAAAGTTCATGTATAGAGTTTAGATTTCAAGTATGAAGCATGGAAAAGTAGATAAATTGCTAACTTAAGCCAAGTCAGGATATTTGCACACAAGCAACACCGAAATGCTCTTTTCTCTACTTGCTGACTTACTCACTTACTCGTTCTCTCTGAAAAACTGACAAACTGCTGACATAAAATATGTTCAATGAATCCACAAACCCTGCTACAAAATGAAACAAAAAAAAAACTTTCCTTCCTGTATGTGAAGAAGGATCTACATTGTGAAATAAATAGCCAAGGGCGGAGTTCACAAATGCTAAGTGTATGCTTCAACCATAATGGTCAGATTCAAACATAACAGAAGCCATCAGGCAATAACTTAAAAACCATAATGGCCGGGTTACTGCAACTTAGTAATCCAAAGTCTAACAAGTTGCATTATGTTTTAATACTTTGTTCGAAAATACCCATAACGCTCCTAAAAGAATATACTTAACAGCCCAGCTATTTACTTACATATAAACTCTACATATGTTACAGCCTCATAGTCTTGATTTTACATACAAAATGCCTATATCAAATGGAATATAGGACAAGATTAGAAATGTTGAGCTCACATATTCCCCTAAGGCAGGGGTGTCAAACTCGAGGCCCGCGGGCCGGATGAGGCCCGCGGGGCCAATCTGGAAACAGTGAAGGACCGTCCCGTGGTGCCTCTGCCAGCGAAAATGGGGCTCCGTTTTCACTGGCAGAGGGTTGCAGGAGGCTGTTGCAGCCGAAAACGGAGCTCGGGAGGCTGTTTTCGCTGGCAGAGTGCTCGGGCCACCACAGGTGTCCCCGACATGAGTGACGTCGAGCTGGCCATGCCCATCCTGGCCATGCCCATCCCGCCCCCCCAATGTCAAACACAACCCTGATGCAGCCCTCAATGAAATCGAGTTTTACACCCCTGCCCTAAGGCATGTTATAACTGGTTTTTGGCTTGTGTAATATATGAGCCCAGCAATTATGGCTTACAAATTTATAAAATTAAATAAACACAGATATTCAAGAAATCATGATTAAACAAATCTTGCTTAATTCAATGAGTGAATCAGGCATATAATAGTCAATTCAGACCTTAGAATCTGCTATAAAATGGGAGTTCGATCTAATTAAATTATGGGTCATTGAGTGGGTCATTAGCCTTGGTACAGAAGTCCCTACTCTTGAAAAGAGCTCTTAAACTCTATTAACACCAGTTTCTCCATCAGATCCATTTGTATTGCAATCAATTCTCCTTCAAATTAATTTCATAAACATCCACTGCAGCTCGTTCTTATTTTACAACTTTGTAATTAACATGTTCTGGCAATTATATCAAGCATCTGATCCATTCTGTCCAAAATCTTAGCTAAATTTTTTTCAAAAATTTGCACAAAGGATTTCTGTTCCATGTTTTTTAATCCTCTGACTCTAGTCTCTAGCTTTCAAGGTCTCCTTATCATAAAAAAATCAAGAACAATCTCCATTTTTTTCATGAAAAAAAAATCTAAATATTTCAAAGCTATAATTCCAAATCCTTCTGCCCCTTAATCCATTATTAACTTTCCAAAATCCAAATACTAAGCCCCTTTTGCTGCATAATACCAAAAAAATAATAATCATATTTTTGAAACTTTAGAAATAAAATTCACACCATCATCTTTTAAAGAGAAGCAAACTCGCCAATGAATGTGGTAGAACGAAGGGTTTTAATCACTCTAATATGCAAAGAATTTTTTTAACAAATTCAAATGTGATTGAGATATAAGGGTTGGTTAAGTGTAGTGTCCATAAAAATTCCTTTGCAAGTTTGAGCTTGATGTAAATCCCAACTCTCATAAGCCTATAATAAAAATGACAGTTACCATAGTCTACTCATGAGGAGCATCTGGAGTAATGTAGTTAACCTCAACGATCTGCAGAGATTATCCTAATTTGGCTCCAGCATCTAGAGATGATTCTGTTGGTAAACCTGTCTTGCTAGCTAATAAAAACCAGCAATCTGTCTACTCACTGTGGCACATAAAGGAAGTCTCTTCTTAAAATTATTTTCAGAACATAGCTGGGATTCTTTTTCTGCCAGATATCTCTGGAGCTATCCATATGAAACAAAAGTTGGTCCTCTCTTAAATAATGCTTTAGTTTGCCTCACACGCTATATAAGTCTTACATGCAGACTTCCATGGTTTTCTGTACATATACAGTACATCCTGCTTGGAGACCATTTGCTCCAAAAATTATAACATGTTAAATAAATACATCATCCCTATATAAATTGTATTTGCTTTATTTTATAAAGGGCACAAAGTGAAAATGCATTTTTTTAAAACTTGTTTCTTGGAAAATATTTCTGATGAACTGCTTTAAGTAGGTAGATTGCATTCATATTAACCTCACTTGTAGCTTTCCTGGCAGAAAACAAATAGCTTTTTCACATCTGCAAGAGGGCATTATGCAGAAGTGTGATGAAAGAAAACTGCAATCCTATAAGCAAAAACAAACGAACAACTATCTGTGGGACAAGATTTGGATTAAAAAGTAGGTGGTAAAAATGTTAAGCGTAGCTCCCATAATTTCTCTTCTCAGTCTCAAATTCCATTCTTCCTGAAGTGCCTTTTCTTATCTTGTGTAACAATTTGGATATATTTATGTACAGAAAATTCTACATCTCGTATGGATGGCCAGGCTTCTTATATGACTGTGAGAATACTGTCTATTAAACAGTTTTTCTTTTTGAACATAATCTTTTTTAAAAATCCTATTTTCTTGCCTTCCCACTGTGATTTTATTTGATGTTTACCCCTCTCTTCCTTCTTTTCTAAATTCACTTGAGCTAGTATTTCAGCTGTTTACAAATGCATCTTGAGCTGAAAGCAAAAACGTCAGGGTCTTTGGTAGTACATTTGTCTTCTTTGAGGAAGACTGTGTATATGTATATTAGGGTTTGTTTGTTTTTTAGTTTAATGCGACTAAAGCAAAATTTCTATCTTTTGACTTTTATCACTGGGGCAGTCATGAGGGGATAGACAGACAGTAGTTCAGAATAGAGAAATAATGTTCAGAACAGGAACAGCAATGGTGAATGAATGTTTTTCAGAGGGGGTATAATGGTATATGGCCGTGATGGCGAACCTATGGCACGTGTGCCAGAGGTGGCACGCAGAGCCCTCTCTGTGGGCACACGCGCCATCGCCAGCTGCTATTCTGGTTTCTGGCGCTGGTCTTCACGGGCACCGGAGTACCGGAAAACGGCCCGAAAAACGGCCAAAAAACAGGCCATTTTTCAGGCCGTTTCCAGGCCCGAAAAATGGCCAAAAAACAGCATGCAAGCACCTGCCAGCTGGTCTTCGGGTTTCCAGCGCTCCGACGCGCGCACACATGCACGCACGCGCGTTCCGGTTTGGGCACTCGGTGCCAAAAAGGTTCGCCATCACTGGTATATGGGAATGACCTTGGGAGGTAGGGCAAAGAGACACAACAAAAGGAATAGTCAGATAAAAGGCACCTGAGCCCACAGCAAAAATGTGGGTGGTACAAGAAGCCCAGAAGAGACTCTCTCTAGTTTCTTGGGCTGTAAAGGAGATGGGGCGAGATTTACTTTCAGTTTTGCAAAATTCTGTTGTAACCTTAAATGAAGTAGAGTTCATCTGGTCATGTTTCCTGTCTGGTTTACCTCAGAAGGCTGACAGGAAGTGATGCTGCCAGCCTTGAAGAAGGCAGTTGTGCCCCTCCCACACTTAAAAAGCCATCTCCTAGACCTAATCATTCTAGATAACTATTGGCCATTCTTCGATCAAGTCTTCCTTGGTAAGATTGGCTGGGTTCCAGTTGCCAAGGAGCTTGGATCAGACAATTTATCAGGATCCTTTCCAGTCAAGTTCCAGACCATGGTGCAGTGGCTAGAGTGCAGTACTGCAGGCTACTTATGCTGACTGCCGGCTGCCTGTAATTTGGCAGTTCAAATTTCACCAGGCTCAATGTTGACTCAGCCTTCCATCCTTCCAAAATGAGGTAAAATGAGGACCCAAATTGTTGGGGGCAATATGCTGACTCTGTAAACCGCTTAGAGAGGGCTGTAAAAGCACTGTAAGTCTAAGTGCTATTGCTATTGCTATTCTAGGGATGACCTGCAGCAGATTCCTTAGACTACAACCATGGAATCCTTTTGGGATGTCTATGAGGATGGGGCAATGGAGGGACTGTTCTACAGGGATTCTTCTCCTTTCTAAATAGCTGTTACAATCTCTTCTTGCGGGAGGAAAAACGAAGCCATGCTTCAATGTGATGTGCCTCAAAGCTCAGATCTCTCCTCCATTCTGTTTAACATTTACAGTTTAGAGTTGGATACAATCAATGTTGTGTATACCAGTTCAATATTGTGTATACCACATCAATGTTGTGATACATCTTAGCCCCAGGCTGAGAAGATGACGGAATGAAAGACTTGACCATCTAAAAACAGATTAAGACTAAATCAAAAGAAGCTTCTGATTCCATATATTCTTTTAGAATAAGTTGCACTGTCCATGAAAGAGTTGGGTGCTCACTTTGTGGCTTCTTCCAGACTCCCAACTTCTGCTGGAACAACAAATGGAAGCTGTGACCAGAAGAGGAGGGCAGGAGAAATAAAAATCCAATTATCTGTATTGTATATATGAGGGAGAGAAGAAGTACTATATGTGCTTTGCCATGGAACTAAGATCTCTTGTAGATTTGGAAAAGGTTAGGTAAACATGTGACAGATAAGCCTGTTTTTAGTTTCTAAAAACAGAGGAAGGCTCAAACAGCATTTGGCTTTTGAGATCTCTTCGTTGGTCTGCCAGCCATGCGGAACTGACACCAGCCCCAAGAGGGCAATGCAATACTGTATTCCATTTAACCTAAAAGTGCTATGGCTAGCTAAAATGGCAACCAAATATTTTTTTCTAGTGACAGGGATAGCCAAAATAATCTGCGCAACAGCAAAATGGTCAGGCTTGCACTCCGAACAGTTTTGTATTATAAAAATAAGCAGCAACTCTTCCTTGTCCTTATTTCACACACAATTTTTCATCAATCAGATCTAGCTGTGATTCAGGAAAAAAAATGCCCCTTTACATATATACAATACAATATCGTATACAGTATCATTTTTGCATCCCAGGGGGGGGATGAACACCTTTTCTGAAGCAACACATTTGACCTTTGGGTGGCATCTAAGGTTGACACTGCAGTGAGAGAGAAAAACAAAATTATGCCCAACCCCCCTAATTTAAATAAATATAAATTTTATATATTAATTAAATAACTTAACGTACCTACCCCCTTCATGTTCTTCTTATGTCACTAAAATGAGAGAAAGAAAAGAAACTTTGCAAATTTACAGCAAACTTACAGCTACATGGGATGCTGCTTCAACAGATGGCAGCACTTAGCAAGCTTTGGCTGGGAAGTTAAGCAGGGTCAGTCTTTGATAGTATTTGGATGAGAGACCACAGGGCTATTATCCAGGCTGGAAACTTAAGCAACCATCTTGGAAAAGGCAATAGCACACCACTTCCACATCACACCAAAACAACTGATTAACTTTCTTTTTCCAGCTTCAGGATGCACCCCAAGATTGGGTGACAAATAAATGCTCCAGTTAGTAGTATATGTGTTACTATAAACTGGCGAATGGCCATTTCCCTCCATTTATTAAGCACTTTTAAGATTGTACAAGTAGTCATCAACTTACACCAGTTCATTTAGTGACCGTTCAAAGTTACAACAGCACTGAAAAAAGTGACTTATGACCATTTTTCACACTTACAATCTTTGCAGCATGGGATCAAAATTCAGATGCTTGGCAATTGACTCATTGTCAGCGTTCCAATAAACACCCCCAACGAAATAAGACTCCGAGGCTAGAAGTTCCTCAAAGTTCCAATTTATTAGAGATGCCATGTTGGCAACATCTGGGAAAACCCAAATCTGAAAGCTTCCGGGTTTTCTCCACCCAAACGAAAGTTCAAGTCCCTGCCCAGCACCCACAAGTCCATCACACGATCCAATCAGCAGTTCAAAACTGCTGCGCGGCGATTCCCTGTGACGTGCGCGGCCGCGCGGCCGCGCACCTTAGAGGGAACAGTGCTCCCAGTCACTTCCTCGCAGCTGCCGGGCACAGCGGCCTTGACTTTCTGGAAAGAATGTTATTTAGACTACTACATATCACCTACTCCATATAATCCCCCCTCCCATTTTTCCACAGTAGAAAATGTGGCAGGCCTGAATACGACAAGGTAAAAAATGGCTTCCAGGCCTGACACTCATATTTATGACTGTAACAGTGTCCCAGGATCACATGATCCCATTTTGTGATCTTCTGACAAGCAAAATAAATGGGGAAGCCAGACTCACTTAACAACCGTGTCACTAATTTAACAACTGCAATGATTCACGTAACAACTGTGGCAAGAAAGGTCATAAAATGGGGCAAAATTCATTTAACAAATGTCTCACGTGGCAACAGAAATTTTGGGCTCATTGCGGTCGTATGTCAAGGTCTACCTATATTACTTTACCTGAATATGTGAGCTGTCTTCTCTTATTCACAGTTTTGGATTTCAAATATAAATATCTTGCATTCTAATCCTTCCCTTCTTCAAGCCATCCTGCCCTGTTTCTTAAAAAATGATACTCCCTCTTTAAATGTCTTTTCATTGCCCCAAAAGTAAGCCTTAGGATATTCAAATCTCCTAAGAATCTCTTAATTAATTATACATGGATGAAAACACATGGGGAGAAAGAGAGAGAGAGAGAGAGAGAGAGAGAGAGAGAGAGAGAGAGAGAGAGAGAGAGAGAGAGAGAGAGAGAGAGAGAGAGAGAGAGAGAGAGAGAGAGAGAGATTTTATACACACACACACACACACACACACTTTTCCCTCAGGTGTTCCAGGAAAGAATTGGGCATCCACCCTCTAACTTTATTTTTGGGGTTTTATGATTATGTTTTATTTTGTATGTTGTACGCGGAATACAAATTTTATTAATAATAATAATAATAATAATAATTAATAATCTCCCTGCTGGCAATTGGGCAAGTTACAAGCATTGTAAGGAAATATATAAGTAAAAGAATACTTTTCCCATTATCAAGGCGTCTGAGGAACCCTCACTAAATGTGATGGAAAAACATTGCATTATGCTGAAATTATGAAATAACGAACATACTTCAATTAACCCTAAAATCTCTAAGTAGAAGAGGTGAGCCACTTCTTCCTTAGATTACAATGTGACCTTTTCTGGCTTAGTGTATTCAACTACCAGGTAACAACCAAGTGCACAGAAGCAAATTCTCTCTTAGTTGAGATTTCAGATGTTAGCTCAGATGTCCCAGTGTCTCTGGGTGCATCCCATAGTAAGAATAAATACATCAATAAAGTTGCATTCAAGTACACTTGTGACTTATCATGGCATGCCCAGGCAGTTCTCCTGGCATACTATGGAAGTGCTTTGCAATGGGCACATCTGACATTTTAACAGCAAGTTGTGAGCACAACAGAAGAGAATAAAAGTAGGTCAGGGTTGAACTGTGGAGTCCTTGGTGCTCTCTGAGCTTAGTTGTTTTCTTGCAGACGTTTCATTACCCAACTGGGTAACATCATCAGTGCACAACCAAGCTCAGAGATCACCAAGGTCTCCTCATGTTGTGAGTGCTGATGACCGCCACACAGAGATGAATTCAATTACAAAACTATAATTTAACAGAATGCACACTGGTTGTTTCCTGACACCAACCCTAGCCGCCTCCCCATGCTTATTATTAATCCTCCCTTTCTCCTTTTTTTTTCATCTCATGAGGTTGCAAACAAAGCATTCATTCATTATTATTATTTTATAAAAGCAACATGAAGATATTGTAGAACTCCAGAGTTTCTTGGAAGTAAAAGGTGATTGTAGAGGCAAGTGTTCTGCTTCTCTGTCTCTTTTAGTTTAAAACTAAAACAAGTATTTTATAGGTTTAAAAAGTAGAGTAGAGTAGGGTTGTAGTAGAGAACCCCGGGGACCCAAATCTTAGTCTCTTTGAGAAAAGTAAGAGTAGCAGCTGCTGCTATCACCAAATGCTCCTTAGCATCTGGTCCTCTCTAGCTGTAAGCGGAAGGGGCTGCTAGTGGAATGGCCACATTAAGAGGAGGGGTGTGTGCAATTGATGCTGACCTCCAATTTCTTTGTGGTCCCCAGAGTGCACTAGAATGGTTTGGCCCTGTTTGCATTTTTTTTTTTAAACGGGATGTATAAAGAGTAAAGGAAATGCTTAAGCCTTGCTGAAACATAAGGTCTCCTTTCTGCTTATCTTGCCACTTCCAAGCCAAAACAGATTCTGGCACAAGCTCATCCCTTGACATGCTACACAACATGCAACACAGCGCTCAAGCTAATGGAAGTTGACATCCCTTACTTTAAAAAGAACAGTATCCGCAGCCTTTATTCCTTGGCCTTACAGTTAAATAAGTAAAGCTTCCTGAAAAGTCGAGCTGGATTTCTGTGACTCCATGGACACTTTAATGCAATTTTCCTGGCAACAGTATGAAAGTAGCTTTCTACAGTTTTCTTTAGGATGCTTTTGGACTTCCCAATGTAGCCTACAACCCAACAATCCCTTGGTCTCCCATCCAAATACTATCCAGCCCAACTCTTCTTTAGCTTCTGAGCCCAGATAAATACTGTCTGCTGCTAAAATAAATTGTAGTTAGAGACGAGTAAATGTCCCCGCTATACTTGCTATATAACATTCACATTATTTGAAGCTCATGTTTGTTCTGTCTCATTTCCATGAGTTGGAAGATTTTTGTAAAAGTCTGCATGAAAAGTTATGTACATTTTCATATGCCTTTTTGCATGCATGAACAGTACCATACTTTCCCCATCATAAACAGTTTTTGTATCCATATATTAATCAGAGACTGTAAAATTTGTACTGGAATAAAATAACAGTTATGCTCTACTTTGCATATGAACTCAGGAAAGAAGAAATCAGTAGTGGGTTTCTACCGGTTCGCCCCGGTTCAGGCGTACCGGTAGCGGCGGCGGCAGGAGGCTCTGCCCACCTGCCTGGACATCATCACGGATGCTCTGTGCATGCGCGGAAGCGGCACGCACACATCTCCAAACCGGTAGCAAAGGTAAGTGAAAACCATTACTGGAAGAAATAGATTGGCTATATCAAAGCCATTGGTTCTCTTTTGGGCCTAGTGATTATAAGTTTATTTTATTTATTTATTTTTATTTATTTATTTGTCAAACATGTACAAGGTAGCAGGTATAGGTATAAACATAAACATAATCAAGGTGAATACAGATAGATGAGGACAATAGGACAGTAGGACAGGGACGGTAGGCACGCTGGTGCACTTATGCACGCCCCTTACAGACCTCTTAGGAATGGGGTGAGGTCGACAGTAGACAGTCTAAGGTTAAAGTTTTTTGGGGTTGGGGAAGAAACCACAGAGTCAGGTAGTGAATTCCAGGCATTGATCACTCTGTTGCTGAAGTCATATTTTCTGCAGTCAAGTTTGGAGCGCTTTACATTAAGTTTGCATCTATTGTGTGCTCGTGTCTTGCTGTGGTTGAAGCTGAAGTAGTCATTGACAGGTAGGACATTGTGGCAGATAATTTTATGTACTACGCTTAGGTTGGACCAAAGACGGCGAAGTTCTAAGCTGTCTAATCCCAAAATTTCAAGTCTGGTGGCATAAGGTATTCTGTTGCGAGAAGAGGAGTGGAGGACTCTTCTCGTGAAATATCTCTGGACTCTTTCAATTGTATTAATGTCCAATATGCAGTGCGGGTTCCAAAAAAAAAAAAGGACAGGAATTGAAAAT
>QLTV01002702.1:4957780-4977546 GCA_003457575.1 Thermophis baileyi
CGGAGCGGGGCGGCAGGGGTCGTGGCAGCAGGGGGGTCGCGGGGGGGTCGCGGCATTAGAAAGGTTGAGAACCACTGAACCAGAGAATGATCTGACCATGACAAAGGACTGATGGTAATATCTTCCACCTTCAAATCATATTGCAAGTGTCCCAGGATAAACCACAATCTAGTATAACCATCTGCGTGTGCTGGGTCCTTAATAACTTATGTCAGGGTCATGGTGGCCAGGAAGTCTTACTTCAGACTCCATACCATCTGACAGCAAATTAAAGTCTCCCAGAACTATCAGTCTTGGAGACTTCACTGCCAGCTCAGCAACACAGTTCAATAGCTCTGAAAGACTAGCTTCCTCCCTAGGGCCCAACTTCAACCAAAGTTGGTCTTATATTCAACTATCTGCAGCCCAGAACCTCTGAAAGTTATTAGGGCAGTGATGGCGAACCTATAGCACATGTGCCAAAGGTGACACGCAGAGCCATATCTGAGGGCACGCAAGGCATTGCCCTATGTCAGCTGCAGCGCGCATGTGCGCGCTGGCCAGCTGATTTTCGGCCTTCCGGAGGGTGGGGGGGAGGTCGTTTTCGCCTTCCCGAGGCTTCAGGAAAGCCTCCGGAGCCTGGGGAGGGTGGAAAACGGCCCAACGGCCCAACTTCCGGTTCGGAAACGAACTTCTGGTTGGGCCGTTGGGTCTGTTTTTCAAGAACTCCCCCCCGCCCTTCGGAAGGCTGAAAATCAGCTGGAATGCGCGCTGGCCAGCTGATTTTCAGCCTTCCGGAGGGTGGGGGGAGGTCGTTTTCGCCTTCCCGAGGCTTCAGGAAAGCCTCCGGAGCCTGGGGAGGGTGAAAAACGGCCCAACCGCCCAACTTCCGGAATTTCGAACTTCTGGTTGGGCCGTTGGGTCTGTTTTTCAAGGCACCCCCCCGCCCTTCGGAAGGCCGAAAATCAGCTGGAATCTGTTTTTCGCCATCCACAGGCTCCGGAGGCTTCAGTGAGTCCTGCGTGCATGCGCGGGGGGGGCAGCGGGGGGGTTGTGCGTGCATGCGTGGGGGGGAGGGTATTGCATTATGGGTGTGGGCATGCATGCATGCACGCCCTTTTGGCACCCAAGCAAAAAAAGATTCGCCATCACTGTATTAGGGCTTCCCAGATAACAAGTGTCACCCTGTCACCCTCCCCTGGGATTGTGGATAGTGCCCAGCCCACAACCCACTTGAGTCTATCTCAGAGAGTGGAACACACACACACACACACACACACACACATACAGAGCCTGTCCAACTCTCAGTTATACATGCCAGGTCAGCTGCCTCATCGACAATAGTTGTGATACAGATTTGTGACTTCATCTTTACATAGCGTATATTAGTAATGATTCTCTGAATACAAAAGTTAGGCATTTATACACCTGCATGTTGTAAATACAGTATGTTCTTTTCCCAAGGTATGCCACTAGTCATAATAAAATTATTCAGAGAGAGAGAGCGAGAGAGAGAGAGAGAGAGAGAGAGAGAGAGAGAGAGAGAGAGAGAGATATATATATATATATAATATATATATATATGTAGATGCATATATATACATATAATATACATACGTATATGTATATGTGATACATGTGATATATATGTGTGTGTGTGTGTAGATAGATAGATAGATAGATAGATAGATAGATGATAGTCCTTGAGTTACAACCACATTTGAGCCCAAAATTTATGTTGCTAAGTAAAACATTTGTTAAGTGAGTTTTGCCTGTTTTACATTACTTGCCACAGTTGTTAAGTGAATCACTGCAGTTGATAAGTTAGTTGTTAAATGAAACTGGTTTCCCCATTGACTTTGCTTGTCAGAAGGTCTCAAAAAGTGATCACGTGACCCAAGGACACTGCAACCGTCATAAACATGAGTCAGTTGCCGAGCATCTGAATTTTGATCATGTGACCACGGGGATGCTTCAATGGTTGTAAGTGTGAAAAATGGTCATAAGCCACTTTTTCAGTGTCGCTGTAACTTCAAACTGTCACTAAATGAAGTGTTGCAAGTCGAGGACTACCTGCATATGTGTGCAAGTGTGTTATTAGTGTGCATGTGCATGTGTGCATGAAATAAGAAGAAAACACACATGAACACGTACAGAGAGAGAGAGAGAGAGAGATTTCCGAAGAAATGGATATGAGCTCATAATAGGCCTTTAATGGAGCTGCCACACAATTACAAGCATTGCTTGTATCTTGATTGAATATTGCATAATTCCCATTACTGTTAAACCCTAGAGGTATTTTTTTTTACTGATCTGAGAACAATGGACTAATTACAAAAACACTAATAGTTCACTGCATTACATTTCAACCTGGGAAGTACCCATGAAAATGGATTGGTCTATGAAAAGCAAAGTGGAATTTGAATTCAGAAGCATAATTTGTCCAATATTATGGTAATGAGGAGGTGCCGAAACAGAGCGCTAGCATGTTGCAGTGGTGCAGGCATGGCAGGCTGATAGTCATCAGCCAAGGAGCAAACCCTTTCTAAGATGAATTTCACTAACTCCAATATTCCCTTTACTTTTCTTGGAAAGGTATCATTTGCATTTTTTAAAAAAGTCTCTCTACTTAGTACTCTCTGACATACAACAGTTGGAAAGATAGGTTCTATGCAGTGGTGGGATTCAATTTTTTTTACTACCGGTTCTCTGGGCGTGGCTTGGTGGGCGTGGCATGGCGTGGCTTGGTGGGCGTGGCATGGTGTGGCTTGGTGGGCGTGGCATGGTGGACGTAGCAGGGGAAGGATACTGCAAAATCTCCATTCCCTCCCCACTCCAGGGGAAGGTTACTGCAAAATCCCCATTTCCTCCCGATCAGCTGGGACTCGGGAGGCAGAGAATAGATGGGGGCTGGGCCAGTCAGAGGTGGTATTTACCGGTTCTCCGAACTACTCAAACTTTCCGCTACCGGTTCTCCAGAACTGGTCAGAACCTGCTGAATCCCATCTCTGGTTCTATGGTTATAGAAGACATTTTATTTTAATTTCCAGAATGTATAAACTTTAGAGGGCAATCAATTTGACAGGGGTAGAATCCCCTTTCTGGAGTAAACTTGGGGCTTAGAGAAAGTAACTGGATCCCACTCACCCAGCTGACTTTGTGCCTAAGACAGGATTAGAACTCACAGTTTTCTGGTTTCTAGCCTGATACCTTAACCATTACACCAACCTGGCTCTCTATAGCAGGAATAGGAATACAGCAAAAAAAGGAATGGACAAATTTGCGAGAGGCATGGCAAGGCAAAACAAACAACAACAATTAATATATTTTCATATGAATTCTTGAACTGTATTACATTTTGACAAATGGATTTTGTCCCTGTTCATATATTGGTTTGAGTAATTTCATAAGATTCTGTCAAACTGTAAACCAAACAAAATTTCCCCCATCCACAGAAAATCATTAATGACTAAACTAAAGGGATATCAGGGCACTGCAAGGCATGGGATCCGTCCATAACCTGCCATAGCTCTTTCCCTGGCCCCCAAACCTTCACATTTCAATATCAATTATTCTTGTTGTAAAACAGTGGATTCAGTTCACAGGCCTTAAACTGGGAAATAAGCACAATGAGGTCATGTCATACAATTTGCATTAACAAGACATCTACATTCCAAGAAGCTAAAGCATTGCTGCACTACGTGGGTGCAATGAATTATCACACAGATTCAAAGTATTAGTAGATATTATACAATTAGTACTAGTAGGCATTATGGCAGCTCAAGCATACACAACAAAGAAGCAGGCTAAATTGCATCTTTCAATGTTATGCGTGCTTCTGATTTTTATAAGTCAATAAATGCCTTTGGAAACATTTGGCTTCCGCCAAGAAGATCAAACGCTATTCACAAATCATGTATGACAGCACAAATCACACAAGACACCAATATTATTTATATAGGAAAATAATATAAGAACCTTGCATCACCTTTTTACATAAAGGAAGGAAAACAATGGGTACAGGTGAATACCACCTACACAACTTGATTCCATTATCAAAGCTGAAGATTTCCTGAAAGGGCCAATTCACACAATGAAAGATACGTCTATAATTCATCTGCCTCTGCAAACTGATTGGAAATTAATTTTTAAGAGTACATATCGTATTCCATTTTAGAAAAACAACCAGAATACCTATTCTATTACTATTAGTTTACCCCATAATTTATTTCCCTGTAATACACCCCATATTCCAGTGATGGCGAACCTTTTTTGGTTCGCGTGCGAAAAGGGTGTGTGTGCGCGTGTTGCACGCGTGTGCCTCAGGAGGCTTCCCTGAAGCCTGGGGAGGGCGAAAAATGGCCCAACGGGTAAACCAGAAGTTCAGAACGGACTTCCAGTTTGCCCGTTGTGCCGCTTTTTGCACTCCGGAGGCTTCAGGGCAGCCTCCCTGAAGCCTGGGACGGGGAAAAACGGCCCAACGGGTAAACTGGAAGTCCGTTTTTCCGAACTTCTGGTTTGCCCGTTGGGCCGTTTTTCGCTCTCCGGAGGCTTCAGGGAAGCCTCCTGAAGCCTCCAGAGGGCGAAAATGGCCTTCCCCAAGGCCGAAAATCAGCTGGACAGCGAGCGCATGCGTGCTGGAGCTGACATAGGGCAACGCCTCGCGTGCCCTCTGATATGGCTCCGCGTGCCACCTGTGGCACGCATGCCATAGGTTCGCCATCACGGCCATATTCCATTAGAAGATGGGGTTTCAGATTTGATTCACTTCCATACTGACAAAGATTCAGGAAATCATTATTTCAATACTCACCTATGAGCTTTTCCATTATCAAAGACCCATGTCCTTACAGGTAGTCCTCAAGTTACAACCATCATGGAACCTGCCCATGATGGTTGTAACTCATGACAGTCATAAAGCAAACCAGTCACATGACTGAGCCAATTTGACAATCACTTTTGCAGCAGTTGTTAAGTAGCCACCACAGTCTTTAAGTGAATGACACTGTCATTAAGCAAACCAATGGGTGCCATTTTGCCAAAAAAAAAAGAAAATGTCAGCTTTCAGCAAATCTGTCGTAAAACATGTTCACATGACCATGGGACGCTGCGAACAGCCATAAATGCTGCCCAGCTGCCAAGCACCAGAACCGTGGTCATGTGACTGGAGCGGTGAACTAACCATCAGAACTTCACATTCGGATCATAAGGATTACCTGTACTAGTTCTAGGATGGCTGTTAGAATGTAAATAGGGATTTACTGGCTCTAAATGGGAAATAATCCAGCATCTGAACTCATGTAAGCCCATCCCTTTCATCTCAAAAAAATCTTGATAAAAAGAACTCTGTGAGATTTTTGCTCGGAAATAATCAGTTTTGGTAGCAGCTGTTAAAAGTGTCTTACATCTGACAATTGAAGGATTCTATGAGCCAAACGTGATCCAATACTGAGGTGGAATCCAGGACCGAGGTGCAAGAATCCAAGATTGCAGAGGAAGACCAAGGCACACTGGGAAGCTTTTGTTGAGAGCACTGCTACACAACAAAACATTGCACAGTTGTGCAGTGGGAAGATTCTTAAGTGATATTAAAGGTAAGACTAGCTAGTATCATCCCCACTTTGGAAGAGACCAGTTTTCAGATTTCCTGCTTCTTTAACTGAGTGAGAAGATCTTGGGAAGGTGACTTTTGCTATAGTTTTGCAAAAGAGAGACTTCTGCCTGGCTGCACCTGCTTTTCCAAAGCTCAGACAGGCAATCTCAACTTCACTCCTTCCTTCCACCTTTTAGAAGGTCTAACATTTTTTATTATTATTATTATTGGCATAGACATAAGTGATTTTGACAATTTTTAATAAGTCCTACCTTGCCACATTTGAAACAGGTTCTATTTTTCAACTTTCCAACTTCTCCACTTTCTTTTCCTCTTCTCAACTCTTCTGGTGTTTTAATTAAAGGAAAGAAAGGGGGAAATAGGCTGATCTTGGAGACAGGAAATGTACAGCAAAATCCATCTTCCCAAGATCTTCTCACTCAGTTAAGTAACCAGGAAACGTGAACAGTGATGGTCTTCCAAAGTAGGGATGACACAAGATAGTTTTTTTGCCTTTAAGATAACTTAAGAATCTTCCCACTGTACAACTATGCAATGCTTTATCGTGCAGCAGTGCACTCAACAAAAGCCTTCTCATTCTGCACACTTTTGCACTTATCATTTGGCATGAGAAGGCATCAGGCAACATCAGAAACAAGCATGCTTAATTTCCCCAGGGTAACGGGAGGAAAGAGAAGAGTGCTTGCATTCCTACAGCGCTTGGGATTCTAGCAAGGGACAGTCAGTAAGGCAGCCTGAAACATACCACTGAGGAATGGATTGTATTTTATATAAGGTTGCTTATGGATTACTTTGAGAGCTGTGTGATGCAGAAGGAATCTTTTTCGTGCAACAAACCAATTTTGGATGAGAGCAGTTCCAATAAAATCCATAGTATGCAAACACATTTTGGAAAAAGAAATCCCATATTATGTAGAGCAGGGGTCCCCAACCCCCAGTCCGTGGACTGGCACCAGTTCGCGGCATGCCAGAAGCCAGGCTGCGCAAACAAGTGAAGCCCCATTCGCAGGATGCAGGGAGCATGTGAAAGCACACCCTCTCCAGTCTGCAAAAAAACCTCTCTCCATGGAACCAGTCCCTGGTGCCCAGAAGGTTGGGGACCACTGATGTAGAGAGGAATACAAAAACAAAAAACAAAAAAAAAACAAAAAACCACTCACATACAATCCTGAGCTGTTAAGCAAATAAACCCATTAAAATTACTGGTGTAGGTCTGTATTGCACAAACGTTCTTCAAGGGACACACTGATATTAGGGATGTTCAGATGTATTTGATATATGCGAACCATTATGATGGCATTATACATAACTTTTTTGTCAGATCAAACCCTTCCCTCATGTACCAATTCCCAAAGGCAAGTTGATTTCTGATACTCCTAAATCTCAGCTCAGAAGTTATTGGGGTTGGAGGAGTTTATAAACTCAGTAAAATACTTATATTCATAGGAACAGAATTAAGTAGAATTTAGTTGGCATGCTTCAAGTTTTATTAAAGGTAGTCCTCGACTTACAACCGTTCGTTTAGTGACTGTTCGAAGTTACAACGGCATTGAAAAAAGTGACTTATGACCATTTTTCACACTTGTGACCATTGCGGCATCCCCATGGTCACGTGATTTACATTCAGATGCTTGACAACTGGTTCATATTTGTGACGGTTTCAGTGTCCTGGGGTCATGTGATTACTTTTGGTGACTTTCTGACAAGCAAACTCAATGAGAAAATACAGATTCACTTAACCACGGTGTTACTAATTTAACAACTGCAGTCATTCACTTAACAAATGTGGCAAGAAAAAAAAATCACAACAAATCTCGCTTTAAAAAATTTCTCACTTAGCAACATACATTTTGGGCTCAATTGTGGTCGTTAAGTCGAGGACTACCTTTACTTAGATCAGTGTGTCTTGTCTATTGTGGCTCGTGCCCTTTGAATTGCATTCCCCCTACAATGCAACTACGCTGATCTCGCCTTTCTTTTGATAGATATTAGAGACCTGGAGTTTATTTTTTAGGCATTGTGTCTGCGAGAGCTATGATTCTTTTTCAGTACTTAAAAGTGTTTTTATGTTCCTCCTTTGGATACACTTGTTTTTTTACTGACTTGGTACTCATTATTGGAAATGTGCCCCACCCTGAGTCATATGTTCAGCAGGGCAGCTCTTTAAATCATATGAATAAAAATCAGTTGCGGCGCCTAGTAAACATGAAACTTACACAAGGGTGGAACTTTTTCACTTCTTCCCAGAATAGTTATAACCACTATTAAAATTACAAAAATGTTGAAATCAACATTTGAACTTATTGAATATTATTTTAAAATCTTAAGAGAAATTGTATTCATTAACATTATATACAGTATACGAACACGTAACTCCTTCTCCTAAACGTAATTATTTTCAAATGGCATCAAAAAGTAGAGTGTCCGTGAAGGTTTAAGATGTTCAATTCAAGTGAGCCCTTAGAAAAAGCAATTGCACCCCTCAAATTTGTTTCTCTTCCTGAGTCTATGAGGCAATTTACCCTTTAAATTGCATTTTATATGTCTGGCACCTGCTTTAGGGACAGTAAAATGGCCAAATTCATAGTTCAGCAAGAAGAGCTTGGACAGAAAGTAACAGACCATAAAACTGCTTAAAATTTTAAAAAAAATGCTTGTCATGGAATGCAAATACTTTTTATTGGATTATTAGAAACAGTGCACTGCAATTCAGGAATTGCATTGCTTAAAACTGTTTTATAAGCTACATTTAAATAAAACATACGTAATGTTTCCTAAACTAATTGAGACTAAAGATCTTACTCCATGTATTGCACTGATCTCTATGTTGAAGGAAGTTTGGGTGGGACCTTTCTATCATTAGTTTAGGATGCCAGACCACCTATCTGTTCAATCTAAAGCAAGGTCTCTTGATGCCTATTTAAGAGGCATTACTAACACCTGCCACTTTGGCCAGGGGAATTTCACTGGGAAAAAAAAACAGTAGATAAAACAAGACAGCACAAACAAGATGGAAGAGACAAAACAAAACAAAATAAATCTTCCCTCTGCCCTGCTTTATCTAGACCGTGATTTGTGATGGTCTCACTTCTACTAATATAGTTTGAACATAGACAAACAGAAATAATTTTTGCATGTTGTTAGAACTCCCAAACTTTCATACAAGGCCTTAAGTCATGTTCGCTTACTATAACTATAATTAAATGCCTACCATTGCAACATGTTTTGGTCCTGTGTACACTGTATACTTGATAGTGCCAGATAATTCATTCTTATTTTGTTATAGCTGCAAAGGGAGGCCCTATATTGCCTTACAGTCTACATGGCAATCTTTATTTATTTATTTATTTAATTTATATGCCACCCAACTCACTGTCAAGTGACTCTAGGCAGCTTACAGCATCTTTTGTATAATTTTGGTTTTTCTTACCGATTTAATATTCTCTATTGAAAATGTGCACCACACTGAGTCATGAATTCAGTAGGGCAGCTTTATAAATCATATAAATAAAAATCAGTTGCAGCTCCTAGTAAGCATTAAACATAAGCAAGGTTAAGAATCCTTCTATCGTTTAGAAACTCCAATGATAGTTGCCTTTTGATCCTGTGTAAGCTTTGTGAACTGCTCTTCATGATCTTTCACTTTATTTATATTGCATATAGAGCATTGTGGGCAGTATAGTGGGAGGTCCTATTGGTTGCCCAGGAAACCCACACCGAATCATGTTTACTGAGAAAAATTGATTTGACCTTCACCAAGTCATCAGTTAGGGACTATGTTCAGTAGCCATTAACATTACAGTATGAAGGCATCTGTTATCTGACAAGAAAATGAGAGGGGAAAATTGGCACCTTCACATATCAGCATCCACATAACATCGGGCACTTATATATCATTTGCTGTTTACACAAAACCTGGTTTGGGTGAAGCAGAACAAGTTTTTCTTGAAAATTCTTAGAGGGAAAGACTGATAAAATGGAAATAAAACTACAGGATTAGACTAAGATATCTTGATGTTTGTGACAGAGCAGCAAACTGTATCCCCCCTGCCTCTATTCAAGCTGGGTGGTAGCTAAGGTTAATCAAAATATTGGAGTATCTGAACCATACATTTCAAAATGGCTCTTTCCCTACTTCCTTCCTTCCATGCAAATACAGGTAGTCCTCCACTTACAATCACAATTGAGCCCAAAATTTCTGTTAAGTGAGACATTTGTTAAGTAAAATTTGCCCCATTTTACGACACTTCTTGCCACAGTTGTTAAGTGAATCACTGCAGTTGTTAAATTAGTGACACGGTTGTTAAGTGCATCTGGCTTCCCCATTGAATTTGCTTGTCAGAAGGTCGCAAAAGGTGATCACATGATCCCGGGACATTGCAACCGTCATAAATATGAGTCAGTTGCCAAGCTGTGAAGTTTCCAAAAGATGCCCTAATTAATTCATGAGCCACGAGCCAAACTCCAAAAGAAATATAAAGATTTATTAGGAGCGACATTTCGGCAATACTCCGATGCAGTCAGAACTGAGCTCACGTAGGCTACGCGCCCTCATGACCCTGTTTCCCCCCTTCTCATTGGACATGTCATAAATCACATTCTCCAATGAACCACATTGGCGGGCTGTGAACCCCTCCTTCTGACTCCGGTAACCTAGGACACAATCAGTAAAATAAACATTTGTGGAATGTAGTTTCAGTTAGTACAATCAGCCACTCCATCAGCTCTCCCCCCCTCCGTCTTATGGCAACTTGAAAGCTTTGCAAGTTGACACAAGCATTTGAATTCTGATCACTTGACCGTGGGAACGCTGCAATGATCATAAGTGTGACAAATGGTCATAAGTCACTTTTTTTCAGTGTAATTGTAACTTTGAACGGTCACTAAATGAACTGTTGTAAATCGAGGACTACCTGCAGAGGTGGGCGTCACATAATGTAACAACAGGTTCGCCCAGCACCAGAAATGTGAGCGCGCCTTCGGCGCATGCGCACAGCTCCAAAAACACGGCGATATAGAACGAAATAATGCCAGGGCCAGTCAGAACTACCGGTTCGCCCAAACCGGTCCGAACCGGCAGCAGCCCACCACTGACTACCTGTAATAAACTAAAATAACTAATATTCTACTGTCTTTCCGTGATATCAACCTCTACTGCGTCAGGTTACTGCTTCACGTGCCTCATCATCTAGATAGACCTATAAATTGCTTACAATCAAACTGCCTGCAAACTATGGCTTGTGATGTCATTGTTAAGCAATTAGATCATAAAGAGAAATTCTACTTTTAAAGAAATATCAATCCAGAATCGAGAACACTGTATTACTTCGGAAGAAATCTTTCTTTAAAAAAATAATCAAAGATTTTTTTTAATTGAATAAATACTCAGCTATATAAAGCCCATTCATTTCAACCATTTTTTCCATTTCCGCCCCCCCCCCAGCGTTGGCTTTTACTGTTGCAGAATCCGTTATGCTCCCACCGTTCGCAAACAAACAAACAAACACTCTCTGAAGCAATGTTGTAAATCTTTCATACACACAATTCTGGAAAACTGGCTGAGGAAAGCCAATAGTGAAGGTAACACTGAAGGAAACAGCAGAATAACAAGGTATCAAAGCAAATGTTCTGGAACAGTTAATCATGCCATTTTCTATTGAGGCCTTGGCCTACTGCCAATTGGCATGACAAGGCAGACTATGTTAAAAAAATCATTCCTCCAACCCACACAAAAGACACCCTGTTTTTCTATGAAACTTGGGTGATAAGACAGTTTATACAATAGCTGGAGCCATTTTGCATTAGAGTGACAATGAAAATGTCTTTGTAGATACTGTCATTCTAAAGGTTCAACCATAGCATTTTGGATTTCTAATAAGTTGATTTGAATATTTATATTTAATTTTAGAGATAACATGTTAATCCACAAGTTTCAATGTCAAGTGCAGGTAGTCCTTGACTTATAAACATTCATTTAGCACCCATGCAGTGTTACAACAGCACTGAAAAAAGTGACTTATGACAGTCTTCACACTTATGACAGTTACAGCATTCCCAGGATCATGTAAACAAAAATCAGGTACTTAGCAAATGGCATATATTTACAATGGTTACATTGCCCCAGAGTGGGTGTCAGCAACCTGCGGCTCCGGAGCCGCATGTGGCTCTTTGGGCCCCCTGCTGTGGCTCCCTGTCGGTAATCCCACCACTGGCTGGCCCCGCCCCTCCCCCTCCCCTCCCAGTCACTCCTCACGTAGCCTGAGAAGGTAAGGGCGACGGCAGGGATGGAGACTCACTCCGAACGAGAGGGAAGCATCCCTGTACTTGCATCTCATCTCGCGGAGGCTTCTTTTGGTGCTTCTTAGTGCTGCGTGCACCTCGGTCACATAGGGAGGGAGGGAGGGAGAGATGTCAAAAGGGTTTTGTGGTTCCCGGTGTTTTTTAACAACCAGTTCTCTGCCCTAATGACCGGCTGGGTAGGCATGGCTAGGGGGGGTCACGTGACTGGTGGAAGTGAGTGATGTTGAGTTGGCCACGCCCACCCAGGTTTTGTGGCTCCCGGTGTTTTCTTTTCTGTGGGAAACGGGTCCAAATGGCTCTTTGAGTGTTTAAGATTGCAGACTGCTGCCCCAGAGTTATGTGCTTGCCATTTGCAACCTTCCCAGATAGCTTTCGACAAGCAAATTCAATGGGGGAAGCCAGATTTGGTTAATGACTGTGTGATTCATTTAACAACTGCAGTGATTTGCTTAACAATCATGGAAAACAACATCATAAAATTGGGCATGTGATTCACTTAACAACTGCCTTGTTCAGCAACAGAAATTCTAGCCCCAATTGTGGTGATAAATCAAGGACTATCTGTATAGTAGATTAAACACAAATCTAGCTTTGATCTCAATCAATATACAGTGCAGTGAGGAGAGTGAACTGAAGTCTTAAAAGTGGAAATTTTAGAACTATGGTTCATTCCTTAAAAGCACCATTTTTTCAATCCTTCCAACTCACTTTGCAAAGGAAAAATGGCAGCCAGAATTCCATGACATTATCTAAAGACAGAACACCGTTTTACTTTTTTCTCCATCTTTGGCTTTTGCTGTTGTACATGTCTGACTAGAACAATTCTTTCCAAACGTTTGAAGTGCGGAGATGTAGTCAAACACTTGAGAAGAGCTCACTTATATTAGATGTCTTTCCATTTCCTGAGACATCAAAAAGTTTGATTTCTCAGAAGCTTTCAAAAATCATGAGTTTACAGCATCAAACACAACCCGAATACTGATTTTAAAATCTGAGGTGTTTCAGAGAATAAAACCTTGCAATATTTCAAAGTCTAATCCAAACTAATACATGACTCGGTTGGGGGCTATTTGAGCAACATCAGAGAGTAAGATCTGTAGCTGATAGCAACCGATACCACAGCCAAAAAAATATTTGGACCTCTTTTTTTTTTCCCATGCTTCAAGCATTGCCATAGAATCTGTATAACACCTTCAATAGTGGCAAGACATTGAAAACCGAGATGAAAGCTTAGATGAAAAGCACAGATGAAGAGCAGCAACGATAAGAAATGTGTCATTTAGGAACCTTATAGAGGACATTTCAGACAGTGTCCAGTAATGCTGCGTGTTATCCGATTATGTCTTTCTTTCCATTACTGAAGGAGAAAAAAGCCCTCTTGGCAACTACAGAAAGGCCCTCACTTTTATACCAGGAGGAAATGAATCCAGGCATATGTTAATTCTGTTTGCTTAAAAAAAGCCTTTGAATATTATCCTCTGATAGGATATTGACCGGAAGACAGTATGGGCTTGTCAGCATGGGCATATTCTATCAGGCAGGTCTTCGTTAATTTTCAGTGTTCCTGCCGCTTTGTTTTCCTTCTTGCTGCCACGGCATCTGTTCCTCATTGTCTGGCAGTGGCAGCACTGTTCTTTTATGTGCTGGCTTTTCTGCATAACTGACATTTGTTAACATTCATGCACAGATCTTTTTAAAATGTCAGTTGTACATAAACAAAATTAGAATTCAAAAGGCGGCAACTTCTTGTCTTTATTTTAAATCGTTACCACCTAATTCTCCTGCACTAATACTGTTGTCTCATGTTAGCAAGAAGTGGGTCACTTTAGGGGGAGGGGGGGTTGAATGCCAATAATCCTTCTTTCATCTCAAATATTCTCAGCCCATCCTCCATATCCCACCTGCCCCATTTATGGTAAAGGCTGCAATTGCCTTTGGAGTGTATTTTTACAATCCTTTCCAGCATTTTGAAATAAATCTCAGGGTTTTTTTTTTTCCAACCAGCACCTTCCAGCCAAAAATTACTGACATTTTAACAAAAGGGTTATTTGGAATATTTGGAATATTCAGAGAATTCTCACAAGTTCCCATAGCACCAGTGTTACAGTAGGCAAAACCTCTGGATGTATGAACTTTAATTTGTCTGGAGTAAAGAAACTAATTTAGCTGAGGCATGGCTACGAGACTGCTGCTAAGTTAGTCAGTACCCAAAGAAAGGTTTAGTACTTGGAAAGCCAAGATTTACAGCTGTGGCAGGATGAAGTTTGACACTACGAGGATTAATACACTAGATTTTCATTGTCCCCCCCCCCCCAAAAAAAATCTAAATCAGAGAGAAATTGCTTTGCTACTCAATTTCAGCAGTATGCTCCTCAGGGAGTTCCTGAAGCTATGAGTTCCCCATTCTTCCCTATGGAAAAGAGTCACTGAAGATATGCCCCCAAACCTGAAACCAGTTTTAAATCCTTTTACAGAATACTGAAGAGATGTCCAGTGTTGTTTTAATACATCCACCTTCTATGAATTTTAAAAAAAACCAGATTGGAATCCAGCAAATTATTTGAACTTTATTAAAATAGAGTCTCTTTCAGTTTCCTAAAAATGATTGGCACACTTCAGAGACTGTTCTGAGTACAACAGATAAATCGTTCCTAGATATCATCAAATATTGTTATTGTGGTCCAGGAGAAGCCATACATGAGTAGCTGAAGTCAAATATATTTGAGGACAGGAGATGTTGTTTCCTTTACTAGACAAAGATCAAGCTCTTATCATTTGTGTTTGGCTTGACTAACCCAGGGACCACTTAATGGCTTTATTATTTATTGTTTTTGGAAGCTCAAGGTGGCATACATAATACTATCTCCTCTCATGTTACCCCCACAACTAGTATATGGCCTAGGTTGGATTGGACTGGGACAGATTTATCCAGTGGATCTCCCCAGTCCTAGTCCAACAGCCAATGCATATCACACTGGTAGCCAATAATGTTGAAGAGTACATGCTATTCAAGCGAAGTCCAAACCATTTGGTTGAAGCACTGGGATACCCGAGTTTCTTTTCACTGATACAGGCCTTATTAAAGTTGTTGAATTCCAAGGCCTGCTAAAGAGGAATATGAGTTTCCAAACTGAAGAGAACCTTGATGTGTAGAAAGGAGCAAAGGAGAAATCAAGCCAGTATTTGTTTCTGGTCCTTGGCAGGGGAGTAAGACCATCAGATACTACATTAACTATGTTGCATCCACGTTTCCAAATTCCTTTGGCACTAGGGTGGGTTAAGTTTCATTCTGTATGTTCAAAACTACATTCCCACAAGACTAGTCTGCTGGGAACAAGTGACTGATAGGATAGGAGCAAAGAAAGCCAAGTCAGGCATCTATTGCCTCTATGTTGGACAATTCTTGTTGCATTCTTTTCTAGCTTTGTTTCTGATACCATCTTTTCTGCCTCCATATCTTCCCAACAAGTTGCAAAGAATCAATATACCTCTTCTTCCAAAGGACTAGATTAATTGCTTGGAAAGGGCTTGTGCTACTGAGCATTAAGTCCTCATAAATTAGGCCGAAGCCTTCCTGGTGTTCCAGGTTTCCAAACCTGCCTTGGAATATCTTCCACTTCGCTGTAGTTTCACTTCTTATTACGGAAAGATGGATTAACTTCCTCATGCAGACTAATTCTGGCAACCAGAAGGAAACCTGGCAAGTAACCCTAAAGAGCAAGTATGAAGTAATCTGTTCTTGAATGCCTCCTGCCAAGAGACCACTCTGAATGAGACTTCAAATGTGATCACCTTGTCCTACATGCTGAGCAAACCACTGAATTGTAAGCCATCTGCCACAAACATAAATGGGGTGGGCAAAGGAATCTAAGATGAGGCTGGCCCGTGAAAAGGAAAAAAATCTTTATGAATTGTCTTTACAATATATCCTGGCACTTTTCCTTAGGCAAAGGCTGTAAGCCTGTCACACGTTGGCTGATGAACAACTAAATGGCAAGCTTTTAGGAAAGCTGGTACTCTGTTTAATAGAAATTAAACTACTTTCTGTGGATTTGTTCTAGAATAGTTTAGAGTCAATTCATTAATAATCTGTGCCTTCTCTCTCTTTCTGGAAATATCTACGTACATTCCTGAGTTATCTGGCGACTGATAAAACTGGCTTTAAAAGAGCACTTAGTTTGCTAGATGATTATATGCCAATAAGGAGCCGGTTTGTGCATGCATAAGCATATCTTCAGAACTCATATGATCATAGGAAGCAAAGTGGGCTGTGGCCCAGGAGGCAAAATTCTGGTGCAGCTGCCTCAACTATGTAAAAGTCTTGGGAAGGCAGCTACTTGCCTGCATTTTTTGAAGCAGTCTGGCAGCTCATCAGCTGAGCAACATCTCCCACATTCCAGAGCCTTCTGATCTTCACCAGCTGCTGGAAGAGACAGATAGAATTGCAAAGAGAAGCAAAGAAGAGACTATAATGAAAACTGTAACATGAAAATGTGATTTGGGCCAACTCTTGATGATTCAATTTGCAATTGTTGGCTGTTCAATGTTTAGTAAGGCTTGAAGTAGAAAGGGTAGGCATTTTAGATTGATCACTGCAACAAACAAAATTCTGGCTGACCTTTATTTGATGACTCACCATTGAACACCAATGGATTTAACTGAAAAGTGTGACTGAATTAAACAAGTCTTAGTTTTAGGCATGACTTTCAGAAATAAGCCCTGGGAGTTTTATTTTCCCCTATAGCAAGTAAGGTTAGGAGTACTGCTGTCATCAGTTAGCTACTTATACCAGAACTCCCATCATTCACAATCCATATGGTTAACCAAGCTAGAGACCCTAAGATTGTGGAAGATTTCTCTCATAGAAGACCAAGAAATAATCCTTAAAGAACCCATTTCTTGTCAGATAATTTGCCTCGGACAAGACCAATACATGAGGTTCCTAGTGGTTAGCTCTGAATCTTTTTCACCAAGTCTTATGTCTGAAAATAATTCATTGGGATGGATCTGAGAGAGATGTTATGTTCATGGGTGGTATTCACTTACTTTCCCTACCAATTTGCAAATGTGAGCGTGCGCCTTCTGCTTGCACGCATGCGCGCGGCTTCAAATCGTGCTTAAATAGGATGGCATAGCACCAGGGCAGCTGGGTGGGCCCACCTGCAGGTCACCGGGGCGGCCCACCCGCAGGTCCGCAGGTCGCTACAACCGGTTTGCCCGAACTGATCCGAAGCGGCTGAATACCACCTCTGGTTATGTTGTCCCTATTGAGACAAGTATTGACACAATACAGAGTGTACGCCTTATTTCCAGAGATGTGGCAACTATCATGACATGCTTACTTTTGAAAATATTATACAAATTATTGAGAGCAGTGACATATTCTACATTTATGAAACAAGAGTCAGATCTTACAAATGGACTGTGATAATACTGAATTTGTACTTGTGTATGTAATACCTCTTTATGGATCAGTCTAAGGCTTGTCCAGTGAAACAATCTGTGTCCCTCAGGAACTAGTCTGTTCTGACCCAGCTCCCCAAACATGACAAACCCTCTGATATGAACTCAAAAGATTCCTTTATTAGAAATGCCGGCAGCCCCGGCAAAAAGTTTCTCTCACATGCTAACAAGTCCATCCGGCCAGAAGATGAATAGTTGTCTGCCACACCTATTCATCTCCGCCCCCTGCCTTTTATCCCCAGAGCTAGGGTGGGGCCTTGCTAGCAGCGGTGGCTCTTCCTTCCCCAGGATCGGCCCACAGCTTTCCACTGCTCTCCTCTTCTCTGCCTTCTGCGCAGCCGCGTGTCAGGCACTGGACCCAGCTGTTTCTCCTTCTTCATCAACCACCTCCAGACCTGGGGGCTGTTAACTCTCCATCTGAGGGCTGACGGATTGCCCAGACTCCGCCTCTGTCTTTCTCTCTGCCAGCTCCATTCCCTCTTCACCCTCAGAGCTCCCAGGTTGCCCTGATGCTGATCCTGACTCCCAAGCTTCCTCCTCCTCTGATTCGGCTGCTGAAGGAGCTGGCGGCCGACAGGCCACAACATAGTCAGAGATTTTTATAAAAATGGAAAGTATGGTAGAGAGACATATTCAATTTTGTACCTTGTACATGCTTATCAATATAAATTGCATCTGAATATTTAGTGCCATTTTGAGATATTTTAGCTAAACATCACTGAAATATTTATACTTTTTAAATTTGCTTACTCTTGATCAGGGGTGGGTTCTAACTTACCTCGCTGCTGGTTTGCTTCCTCTCGCGCCGTGTGGCCGCGCCTTGTGGGCGTGCGCGCACTTTGCGCACGCACGCATGCGCAGTGCAAATTTTTTTTAAAAAATCCCCCCCCAAAGCCAAAAACAAGGTGGCGATGCATGCGCAGTGCTGGAAACTTGGCTTCTGCGCATGCGCAGAAGTAAAAAAACCCGGAAAAAATCCCCCCCCAAAAAAATCCAATTTTTTTTTTTAAAAGATGGTGGCGCCCACGGACCAGCACCGACCAAACCGGATCCGTGACGTCATCGTGACATCACCAGCAGGTCACTACCGGTTCGGGCAAACCGGTCCAAACCGGGAGGAACCCACCTCTGCTCTTGATCCTACTATAGGGCCAACTGTATATTCAGACAGCTGTCCTGCTTCATATTTCTAAAATAGAAAAATGGCTTGGTATAATTTATATTCAATACAATTTATATTCAATAGCCAGCATATTCCTAAGTCAGGAACATGAGAAATATAGCTGCCATCGGTTAAAAGAGTAGATTATGACTTCCATCATCCCCATAAATATAAACAAAATGTGGAGGATAGTTTCCACATGAAAACTAGTAAGGTTTCTTTCATATCATCCCAAAAGAGAAGAACTGCACAACCCATACTTGGATATGCTAATTTGTACATATAGTAATAATTACTGTAATTAGAGCAGAAATACAACTTTATCTCACTATGGTACAGAAGACTATGTGATCTAAATGCACATTCAGGTTGCTGCCCAGGTGTTAATTCAAGTTCTCTTTTTCTTCTTTTGATTTTTTTTATTTCTTAGAGTGGGCTGGGCTGGGCTCTTCAATCAAAAAACTCTTTTTTTTTTAACCCCCAAAAAGTGTTTTTTTTAAAGAGGCAACTGGACTTTCTTATTTTTCTTTGAAGATGTTTTGTTTCTCATCCAAGAAGCTTCTTCAGTTCTTCTTTTTTTAAAAAAATAAACAATTATCTAGTTGATAGGCTATCCAGCTCTGCCCCACAGACTGGGTATCCTTCTCAATCTTGACCATTCACAGCTCTCTCAGCCCTACCAGGTCATGTAATAATAAGTTTTGTCAAATGCATTTTAGGGAATCTACTGTCAACAAGAATTGCCCTTCTTTTATTATTAGAACTCAGAATGCAATATGTAGTCCTCAGATGTTCCACAGCCTCTAAAAGCTTTGGGTGTAGCTGCTACAACTTAAAATTTTACCATGTCTTTTTAAATGTGGCATATGGAGCAAGTGCATTGCCTGAATATAATTTCTTCAACTGAACTAAATTTAAATTCAATTAATTTTAAACTTTTGTCCTGGCCTCATCCATGTTTTTAGTCTAGCTACATCTACATTTGAAAATGATGCTCTTAACCTGTGCATCCCTGATTTAATGCAATACTGTAAATGAAAATACTCTAGTCTGCAACTATAAAATTTCTCCTAATAGAATTTAAATATACTGGCACCAAGGAGAAATAAAAACAAAAAGACATGCTGTTTTGAGGAAGCAGAAATTTGCTGTAAACTTTAGAATTAATATGAATTAATATGATAAAATCTTAATCTAGTAAGTTATTAAAGATAAGGTCCTGCAATATTGACCTTTTAATTTTATTTT
>QLTV01002702.1:4985581-5004711 GCA_003457575.1 Thermophis baileyi
AAAAAGATGGCGACTGCATGCACAGTGCTGGAAGTCGGCTTCTGCGCATGCTCAGAAGGAAAAAAAAATTCAAAAAAAATTCAAAAAAAAAATTCAAAAAAAAGATGCCGGCCCTCACGGACCAGCACCCACCAATCCGGTTCGGTGACGTCACAAACCAATAGAATACATTGCTATAAAATACCATGATTATTGTTAGTTTAGATGGGCTTTACAAGAAACATTTTAAAAAATGTATGGAGGACAAATGCAGCAAGGGCTTTTAGCCAGGAAAGCTAAGAATGGAACATCTATTTTGAAAGGTCATATATTTCCACCGATCACATAAGCTAGATAAAATAATAGAAAATGACGATTTGCCATCATGCCTGGTTTATAAGCTTCCAATTGGCTTTTGGATGGCTAGAGATGCAGACAGGTTCCTTGCTTTGATTTAGAGTTGATCTGAGACCAGAAAAAGACAACCAATGGAGAGGATCACACAAAGAGTCAATTAATTTTTATCAGGGAACATAGCCTGTACTATCACACTGAAAGGGAGGTTGTTTTGACAACAAGCTTTCCACCTCATCTAGAAAAATCAATTTGCTCGTACCTTTTTTTTTTTATCTAGTGAAAATGACAATTTCCAGGAATCTCTTATCTGAATACAAACTGAGAAATGAGAAAGCAGTATTAAATACACAATAAGAAAACATACAAGAGAGAACACTGTGCTTAATAATAACTAATCTGGTTTCTCCAAAGAGAAATTCTGCCTATCCTGACTTTCCAGAGTTCTGTAATATTATCATCAAGCACTTGGGTAAGAACATCATGACTCCTGGCTCTTGGATCTCTTTCCAAGGGTAGCAGAAGACATTGATGACAATACGGCTCAGAGTGATCCATCAAGATATTCAGTCCTATAATTGGAGTCCTCCAAATCAAAGAGCACTGCCCCACTGTTGTCCTTCATGGAAAAACACCTGGCAAAACCTTAATTTCCACAGCTTTGTAGACTACAGGTTATCATTTCCTGCACACAGTTGGTGTGAGCTCCCCTTTGCTGCTGAGATAGTATCATATCTCAGAGCCGAGGTGGCGCAGTGGTTAGAGTGCAGCACTGCAGGCTACTTCAGCTGACTGCTAGCTGCAGTTCGGCAGATCGAATCTCACCAGGCTCAAGGTTGACTCAGCCTTCCATCTTTCCGAGGTGGGTAAAATGAGGACCCAGATTGTTGGGGGCAATATGCTGACTCTGTGAACCGCTTAGAGAGGGCTGTAAAGCACTGTAAAGCGGTATATAAGTCTAAGTAAATAAGAGCCGAAGTGGCGCAGTGGTTAGAGTGCAGTACTGCAGGCTACTTCAGCTGACTGCTAGCTGCAGTTTGGCAGATCGAATCTCACCAGGCTCAAGGTTGACTCAGCCTTCCATCCTTCCGGGGTGGGTAAAATGAGGACCCAGATTGTTGGGGGCAATATGCTGACTCTGTGAACCGCTTAGAGAGGGCTGTAAAGCACTGTAAAGCGGTATATAAGTCTAGTGCTATTGCTATTGCTATATATAGGAAAGTTTGGGCAAGAAAGCTCACTTTCCTGCTTCTATTTTCTTGGACTGAATTGTCTTTTACAGAAGAATGGGATTTTATCATTATTATTATTCCTTCTATCAACTTTGCCTATTTCATTTCATTGTTCCAATTAATGGCCTGTGAGAATATCCTTGAGAAAGAGGAGAAAGAGCAGCAGCAGAGGCAACGGTCACATAAGAGAACCTCAGTCTAAAGCAGGAATGTAATTTGAGCAAGCATTTCAGACTGGACTGTCCCTAGTTTTCTTTAAATAAGAAGCGGGAAGGGGAGAGGTCTATTCAGAATTGCAAGATTCTGTTACTGTAACCCTATAATAAAAGTAATGTTAGTATTCATGACTTTGGTGTTCATGTCTAGTCTGCATTGAAGGGTTGACATCTACTGCAAGAGTGGAATTTCCTTCTCTAGTTTTTGCTAGAGGATATTATGGGTTTTCCCTATTAACCTCCTGTGAATGCAGAATAAAAGAGGAAATGATGGTAAAGAATATTATCTGGATCAGGGGTGAAATCCAGCAGGTTCTGACAGGTTCTGGAGAGCCGGTAGCAGAAATTTTGAGTAGTTTGGAGAACCGGCAAATACCACCTCTGGCTGGCCCCAGCGTGGGGTGGGAATGGAGATTTTGCAATATCCTTCCCCCAGGAGTGGGGAGGGAATGGGGATTTTGCAGTATCCTTCCCCTGGAGTGGGGTGGGAATGGAGATTTTGCAATATCCTTCCCCCAGGAGTGGGGAGGGAATGGGGATTTTGCAGTTTCCTTCCCCTGCCACGCCCACCAAGCCACGCCCACAGAACCGGTAGTAAAAAAATTTGGATTTCACCACTGATCTGGATCCATAAAAACATTCTTGACAATGTCATCAAAATACATGAGTCTCAGTCATGGGCTAAGACTCCCCCAATTATTTGAAGAATAGGTAATTCTCACAAAGCAAGAATAGATGATTCTCACAAAGAAAGTGGGGTCCTTCTGAAAGTGGGGAATTGATATTTTTTTAATTTGTCTTTAAAAGTCCTAAGCAAGCCAGTGTTTACATTATGGATTACGCCTAGTTATTTAGGGTGCTTAAACTTTAAGATACACCATGTGTTTTGCTAACACCAAAACCGAAATTTTGTGCGTGATGTACTGATTAAGATAGGAAGAGGCTCAGAGAATTCCAGTTCATCATCAATTATATAGAAGCTCAATGGATGACTCCTGGCCATCTAGCACCACTCAGCCTAAACTACCTCACAGCATTGTTTTTATGGGGAAATTGGAGAAAGAGAATGCTAAGAATGCTGCCACAGCTCCTGGAGGAAACGTGAAATATGAATCTAATGGAAGGATGAATGAAACTGATTAAAATTTAAAGTTGCATTAGCCGCCTTCTAATAGTACTCCTTTCTTTTGAGTTGAGATTTGGAGACAGCGAGACTCTGCACTTGGCAGTTTCCACTGAATTCAGAAAAAAAGTGAATTGAGAAAGCAAGGCACTTGCTAAACTGACCAAACATCTGTCAAACTTAGCATCTTCTTTCTAGCCATAGCTATCCAGGTGGCTGCAAGAAATGTGCAAGCACCAAATGAGAGAAACAACTTTTGATGGTTTTCATTCACAACATTTGGAATTCAGAAGTTCTTAGCAACTAGATACTGAACTCTGAACTCTCTGGACACTGGACAATTTAACTAATAGGGTCAGCAGTCATGATCAGCACCATCCCTACAAACTCCTTCCTTATGGAAGGCTAAAGCTCTAAAAAGTAGTAGTATGCCCAAACTTTACTCCTTCTTATTCTTATTTGGTAAAGATATTCATGCTCTGTACTTAATTTAATCCTTCTCTTCAAACATTTGGACAAGTTATACAATGAAAAACCAACCCTCCCCATAATTCAGACATATTGGGTAATTTTTTTCTATTTCCCCCCCCAAAAAAACCTTCAGCTAAAAGGACTGCTCATTAGTCATTACTGCCAAAGATGGTAATATAATATGTGCAAATTACTTACAGCTTTCCCAACAGAATCTAGAAGAGTATGAATAAAAGTGTTTTATAATATATCCAGTTGTTGATTTTTGTTGTTGATTACTTTTTTTTTGGGGGGGGTTCATATTCCATTCCTGTTAGCTGCTGCCTGGGTTATCACAAAACAACAATGGAAAATATTTTTTAAAAGAATACTTTTCAAAAGAACACCTAAACAATGATATTTAAAGTGAGGCTGTTGAAAATTTAACAAACAACAAAAAGAGATGAGAAAAATTTGAAACAAAGGATATAGTTACTCAAACTTGATCATTTTTATTTGTTATATTAACAATATTCCCTAATAGATTTTCTTTGCCTAAACCAATTCATTTATTCATTTATTACTTCAGCATTGTGCAATCTAGAAGCAGCTTCTGCTGCTAAAACTACAGACGTATACAATGAACTGAAAGACATCCATCTCTGTCAGAGGTGGGTTCCTCCTGGTTCGGACCAGTTTGCCCAAACTGTTAGCGACCCGCTGGTGACATCACGGTGACATCACGGATCCGGTTCGGTTGGTGCTGGTCCGTGGGCGCCGCCATCTTTTTTTTTTTTGAATTTTTTGAATTTTTTTTATTTTTTATTTTTTTGAATTTTTTCCTGGGTTTTTTTTCCTTCTGCACATGCGCAGAAGCTGAATTTCCGGCACTGCGCATGTGTCGCCATCTTGTTTTTGGCTTTTATTTTCATGTGGCGCGGCCACACGGCGCGGGAGGAAGCAACTGGCAGCGAGGTAAGTTAGAACCCACCCCTGCCCTTCGCCTCTTCCCGTGCCCGGGTGGGGGAAAAACACCTCAGGGCGCCCTGATCCATCTTCCCCAACCGGGAGGCTCGGTGGTCTCGGAGGATGATGTCTTGCCCAGCCTGGAAGTTACTTCTGAAGCGCGGAGAGGCTTCGCTTTTTCTCCTCCCCAGTGAGCAAAAAGCTGGCGGGCCAGCAGGGTCCAGCCCACAAGCACCCTCTGGCCCCGGCGCAGGAGCAGCCCAAACCAAACAGAGCTGAGCTGACCGTAGCTGGGCTGCCCAATCCGAGGAACAGGCGAATCGAATGGCGAGCAAAACTGCAGGAGGCATAGCCAGAGCCACGGGCAACCGGAGCACGGGCAGCGGATCAGCTCGCTGCGGGCCTGGGATTCAGGGGGCGGAGGTTTTGCTCCTCGGAGCCTTGGAGCAACTCCCAGCCCTTGCACAGTAAAGAAAAATTTCTCATGATTGTGAGGCAATTAACAATTTCTTGCACTCTTTACTGTGCAAGAGCCAGGAGCTGCTCCGAGGCTCCGAGGAGCAAAACTTCCGTCCCCCGAATCCCAGGCCCACAGCCCCCCGACCCTGCTGGCCCACCAGCTTTTCGTTCACTGGGGAGGAGAAAAAGCAAAGCCTCTCCGCACTTCAGAAGCAACTTCCAGGCTGGGCAAAACATCGTCCTCCGAGAGCTCCACCACTTGGGGAGAAACCTTCCAGTTGGGGAAGATGGATCAGGATGCCCTGAGGTGTTTTTCCCCCATCCGGGCACAGGAAGAGGCGAAGGGGCACTGGCAGACCAAGAAAGATGTCCCCAGCAATTGTAGGAAGGTTGGGGGGTGTCTCCAGAGGAAGCCTGGAGTGCGCGCACCCCAAGAGCGGAGCTTCCTGCAATGCAGATTCAAGCCCCGCCGGAGCTCTGCTTGAAAACGGCGGGAGACCGAGCTGTTAATAGCAATAGCACTTAGACTTATATACCGCTTCATAGTGCTTTACAGCCCTCTCTAAGCGGTTCACAGAGTCAGCATATTGCCCCCAACAATCTGGGTCCTCATTTTACCCACCTCAGAAGGATGGAAGGCTGAGTCAACCTTGAGCCGGTGAGATTTGAACCGCTGAACTGCAGCTAGCAGTCAGCTGAAGTAGCCTGCAGTGCTGCACTCTAACCACTGCGCCCACCTCCTCCCGGCCTCGTTCCCTCTGCCATTCAGGAAGCCGGGTTTAGTCTGAGCCGGTCACCGCCTGGCCCGATGCCAGCTCCCCCCTTGCCCGCCATTTAATTCGCCTGTTCCTGGGGTCGGGCAGCCCAGCTACGGTCGGCTCGGCTCTTGGCGGGTGAAGAATCTACGGGCGAAGTGAGCCCCTCTGGGGAGGGCAGTGGGGAGCAGCTGCCCAGGAGGACCTGGCCACCCTCCCTCAATCTCCGGCCATCGCATGGCCAGGCTGGCCGGAGGATTAGGCGCCCCGAAATGCGCCTCTGTTGCCGGGTCGACCTCAGACCCCACAAGGCAGCGGAAGCCAGAACGCTGCCACAATCCCTTTGGAGTGGGTTGCAAACAAGGTGCAAAGGGACTCCCAAACAGAATGAAGTGGGCGTGGCACACCCAGAGCTGCCGCTTCTTTGCAACAGCCGAGGATGGAAGAGGTGCCTCTTCCATCCTCGGCAGTTGGAATAAGCGGCGGCTTTGGCTGCCACCATGCCCGCTTTGTTCTCCGGTCCCTCTCCTTCCCTCGCTTGGCTGCTACTGCCGGGGTGCTGCCAGGGCAAGCGTGGTGTGTGTGTGTGTGTGTAGGGGGGGCATGGACTGTTCAGCGCTGAGGTAGAAGCAGCCACGGCGGCAGGGAAAGCGAGGCTTCTTTGCCAGCCTCCCAGCTGGCAAAACATAATTTTTTGCCGGTTCTGTAGGCGTGGCTAGGTGGGGGGCATGTGACTGAGGGCGTGGGCGTGCGTGACGTCAAGTTGACCACTCCTACTCAGTCACATGACCATCAAACCACACCCACAAAATAAGCCACGCCCACAGAACCGGTAGTAAAAATATTAGAACCCACCCCTGATCTCTGCAATAGGCTACTGAAATGCAATATTAAAAAAATTACCTCAGATTATTTTCAGTTGGATTTTACACTTTCAGTAACTCTCATAAGCTAACTCCCAGTAACTTTCCCTCAGTAATCAGCTTAGTTATGTTCTGTTAATATTTTTTTTAAAAAAACTTATGTGGATTCTTTCTGAGGAAAACTTTATCAGAATTACAAATACATTTCAAAATACAGGCATAAAGTAAGAATGAAAGATCTATAATTTCTTCCATAAAAATGGGAAAAATTCTTGGTCAAATTAAAAAAAAACATGCCCCAATTTTATGTGACAACTGAGTGGATCGGAAAATGTAAACAAAGCAACTGGAAACTTGACAGCATAACTGAGAATTTTGTCAATTATTTTAAAAAGTGTTATATGCAAAGGAGGAATGCCTCAACATAGATGAGGTATACAACTACAGCTGCTTGTCCCATGCTATGATATGATGCTGCGATATTACCATATGATGGTGTGATATTTGCAAAAAGTAAAAGCAACTGGCAGATTAATGTAAAACCTTGATCCATCATCCCCCTCAGAGAAACATGCCATAGAGAATTGGAAGGACATTGGAAAAATAAGGATTGAAACTGAAGGTATGCAGCTACTTTGCCTCACTATCACCTTGGAGCATGAACAGCAAGATTTTGTGTTTCATTTTCTTGCCTCGCAGCATCCTTTTTACAAGACAATTCATTTAAGTACCTGCCATCTGTATTTATTACTCTAGGATTTCCAAGCAAATACTTTATGTGGCGTTATATAATTGAAGAAAAAACTATTACCCAGCATCTCTGAGTGATAGATTTCCACATGAGCTTTTCTCTAAATGGCATTAACTTTCAGTTCTGCCTCCAATTTTAGAAATGCAATGGACTTTTGTTGCCATTCCTACTCATTATTCACTTTCAAGGAAAGCTCATCATCTACTCTTAATATTCCATTAACTTATCATCCAATGGATAAAATTTTCATTTTATTCCTGAGCAGCTCTCTTTCTCTTTCTGGAAAAAAAAGTACTCATCACCAGGATAAGCCTCTCCAACTATTAGCTATGCCAAAGCCTGATAGAAAACGTGAGGGTGAGCACACTTGTCTCGTGTGATACATTTCTTAGCTCATGATCCATAACAGGACCTTACGTTCTGAGATGAAATTTCTGGCTAGGAATAGCATATCCTAGACAGCATATGCCCTGAGATTGCTAATTAAGAGAGGCGGTAGTTGGGTGCTTCAAACAAATCCTTCCCAAATCTTGTGCTTTCCAGCTGTGCTGGGACTATAATTCCCAGAATTTGCAGTTTGCAAATCCCAGTTCATTTGGAGCGCATCAAGTTGAAAAACACTGTTTCTCTCTGACACATGTTAAAATTGAATAAGGCAATAGAAATGCTCATGGAACCAAGCTCTGTACTTTAGTATCACTACTTGAAAAACAACAGTCAACACAAACATGTATTATCAGTTATGGCAAGAATTGTTTTGAAGTTGACTGTGTGTATGCATAGAACAGTTAACTGCTAAGGCATCTGATTCAGAAGCACAGGTAAGACAGCTACTGTCCACTTAGCAGCAAATGGAGGTATCTTCAAATACTCAGGCAAAAAGTGCTTCCACAAGAAAATATTTTTCATGCCTTTGCGTTTCCTTGTTTTCATCTGTGAAGTGCTAGCAGGACAACCTTATACGACAGCAACAGCCGCAAATGCTAAGTAGTCAGACAAGGAATCTAGCCTAAATATCAAAGATTACCACACAGAATAAGACAAGAAAAAAACTTCACAGTACTTTGCATATTACAGTACAATATTATCTGAAATAGCTCTTAGGAAACTGAAGGATGCTAGCAAGGCATATGGGTTTCTAAAGAAGAGTGCTGAGATGCTGCACTTAAATCAGAATAGAGCTGGAAGGGACCTTGGAGGTTTTCTAATCCAACCCCCTGCTCAAGCAGGAGGTCTTTTCTTAAAAATATTCAGTGATGAAGCACCTACAACTTCTGAAGCAAGCTGTTCCACTGGTTAATTGTTCTCACTGTTAGGAAGTTTCTTCTGGATTCATATTAAAACAAACAATGAAGTACAGTAATTTAGATAAAACTCAATATTTCCCTGAATGAAGCACTGCAATTAAGCCAAGTTACCTTATGCACATGAAGTAGCTAAGGAACGTCTCATCTCTTTTTTGAACCCATCATGCCCAAAGCAAACATAGCTCAGTTCGCATTGATGAAAGTGACATTTTTGATACACGTAGTCCTAGACTTACAACCATTTGTTTAGTGACCGTTCGAACTTACAACAGCACTGAAAAAAGTGACTTATTACCATTTTTCACACTGATAATCGGGCAGCACCTCCATGGTCACGTGATCAAAATTCAGATGCTTGGCAACTGGCTCATATTTATGACAGTTGCAGTGTCCCAGGGTCATGTGATCCCCTTTTGCCACCTTCTGACAAAGTCAATGGGGAAGCCAGATCCACTTAACAATCATGTTACTAAATTAACAACTGCAGTGATTCACTTACTAACTGTGGCAAGAAAGGTCTTAAAAGGGTGCAAAACTCACTTAACGACTTCCTTAGCCATGGAAATTTTGGGCTCATCACATCAACATGTACATTGTCATTTCTAAGTCTGGTAAATTATACCTGTTGTCATGAGTTTGACTTAGTTCCATTTTTTAAAACAATTTCTTTATTTTCATTACCAGAATTTGTAGATCAACTATTATAGTGATGACATCAGCAGGTTATTGAAGTTTTACTTTAATTTTAACTGGCTCATCTTTCAATCCAGCCTTCCTTAATATATATTCAGCACACAGAATAAATAAGGAGAAATTATACATCCTAACTCAGTACTGGCGAACCAATGGCACGCGTGCCACAGGTGGCACGCGGAGCCATATCGGAGGGCACGCGAGGCATTGCCCTATGTCAGCTCCAGCGCGCATGCACGCGCTGGCCACCTGATTTTCGGCCTTGGGGAAGGCAGTTTTCGCCCTCTGGAGGCTTCAGGAGGCTTCCCTGAACCCTCCGGAGTGCGAAAAACATCCCAACGGGCAAATCGGAAGTTCAGAAAAATGGACTTCCGGTTTGCCCGTTGGGCCGTTTTTCGCACTCCGGAGGCTTCAAGAGGCTTCCCTGAAGCCTCCAAAGTGCTAAAAACATCCCAACGGGCAAACTGGAAGTCCGTTTTTCTGAACTTCCGGTTTGCCCGTTTTTCGCCATCCCAGGCTTCAGTGAGGCTTGTGCGCATGCGCGGGGGGCAGTGGGGGGTTTGTGCGCATGCGCAGGAGCAGCGCGGGGGTTGTGCACATGCGCGGGGGGGAGGGAATGGGTGTGGGCACATGCACACATGATAGTGTGCACACACACCCTTTTGGCACGCGAACCAAAAAAGGTTTGCCATCACTGTCCTAACTCATTCGTTTGCCAAGCTGAAGCCAATATGTTTCACCATATTCCATCCAGTGGCTTTCCATCTTGTGTGTAGGGCTATGATTCCCATTATCATAAAAACATTGCACAGTTTGGCATAATTGAGCCTTTCTATGGTCAATAGAGCATACACTGACTTCTTCTCAGCATTCAGTTTCAGTATATATCAGCAATAATATCTCTTATTTCCCCAGCTTTCTCTAAAACCAGCTTGAACATGTGGCATCTCCCTTTCTATGTATTGCACTAATGTATATTGGAGATTGATTCTTCTCCGCCTCCTCCTCCTCCCCCCACCCCCCACCACCTGTCAACTCCAAAATCAACCTATGCTGCCGCAGCCATCTTTTCCTTTCTCAGCTTGCCACACATTATGGGGGGAGGGAGAGGTTTGGAATGTGAGACCAAAAAATAACAACAGATCATCCCGTGGGAACCAAGGTAATCTCAACAGGTGCTTGCCAGAGACTTGAAGGAGTTACCCTGGAGACACCAGAACACCTAATTGGACAGGCTACGTTCAGTGCCAAAAAGAAGAGCACACTGCAGGAAGATACAAAAGGAAACTCTTACCAGAGGTCCAGCAACTTTGCTGTTTCCAAAGAACAACAAATTACGTAATACTTAAGATGTATGGTTTTTAAATTATATTATTTATAATAATAGTATTAGTCTTGGGATGCACCCATTATAAAGCCTTCAGAACTGAAGATCTCTGTTTCTCTAGTTACAAAGGAGTACAAAGTTGTGCAGAGTAAGAGCTAGTTATACAGGTGCGTCTTATCCACCTTGTTTCATCCTTGCCCAGACTCCTGTAGATGAACTTGTCATTTAGTTATAGTTGCATATGAAAGTTTAGGCAACCCTGGTCAAACAGCATGTTTCATATAATTTATATGTACGATCAAAGTGAACAAAGGTTAACACAACCTTCACATGTTACAAAGTTGCAGACAGCATTTTTCTCTAAATCTGAGTGCATATCTACTATTTACGTGCAGTTGTTTAGAAATTCAGAATAAAAACAATGAATACCGCAAATTAATACATTTGGATACCATTTTGGTCATAGTTTGTGACACTTTCTTTTGGCAGAAACAACAGCTTCCAAACATTTTCTCCACCCAGTTAAGAGCCTTTCAGTTCTTTCTTTCAAAATTTTCTCCACTCCTCCTGGCAGAACTCTTTTAATTCAAAAATATTTTAAGATCTCCCAGCATGCTCTGCATGTTTTGACGCCCTCCATAATTTTTCAATATCCTTGCTTATAATTTGTAAACTCATTTTCAAACTTTTCAGTAATATGACAGACCTATACAGTACAGGGGTGGGTTCTAACTTACCTCACTGCTGGTTCGCTTCCTCCCGCGCCGCGTGGCTGCGCCTCGTGGGTGCGCGTGGGCATGCGCAGTCCAAAAAAATAAAAAAAATAAAAAAAATGCCAAAAACAGGATGGCGACGCATGCGCAGTGCCGGAAACTCAGCTTCTGCTCATGCGCAGAAGAAAAAAAAATTTTAATTTTTTTTAAAAAAAATTTAAAAAAATCAAAAAAGATGACGTCATTGTGACATCACCAGCGGGTCGCTACCGGTTCGGGAGAACTGGTCCAAACTGGGAGGAACCACCTCTGATACAGTACCATGAATATGTATATATCTTTAGAAATGTGTATATCATAATGATTTTCTAAAACCCAATAAATATTCACTGCTCTGTTCTTTTTTGTTTCATCCTTTTTAAACTTTTTATTAACCTTGTTGCAATTTGATAAAATTAGTAAACTTGTCATGTTCACAATAGTCTAAATTCATTTTGTTATGAATCATTACAATAAGGACAAGTATTTAACATTTCAAATGCAACAAAATACTGCTAATTGTCATATTTATCTGTGATGAAATCATTTAAGGAACATAATAAGGTGTTTAGCTAGTACTCTAGTTATCTCTAATTGTAGTATCTGTCTAATTGCCTGGATGATTACATCTTTCTAAAAAAGTCTACCACATGTGGAGATAATCTCTTGCCTGTTTACAGCCTGGCCAACAACTAGATAATATAGCAGAAGTGAATATTCCCAAGATTCTCTAAGGAATTAGATATATATTGGCTATAGTTCAGTGGAATGATTTCAGTCAGTTTAAGTATACTGATTAATGTTGTGTTGTAGTTTATTTTAAATGAACCATTTGCTTAAACACCAAATCATAGCATTTTAAAAAAATTAATATTTTTAACCAGTTTGAATATACTGTTCATTATATGTTTGCATACATATAATGAACAGTATATTCAAACTGGTAAAAAATATTAAATTTTTAAAAATGCTTTTGTTACAAGTTAGAATCTCTCTCTCCTAACAGAGCAGATGCATGGACAGTGTGATAAAAACCTATAAGAAAAACCTTAACTAACTTCTGAGAGAATTGCAGATTACAAGGAAAGAAATCATTCCTGATCTTGCCAATTTCACTGAATGTAATCATTTGCACCAGACCCAATTATGCAAAACTCTTAAATTTGTGTTTTACTTCGGACACACAAATTGAAATAATTGCAAAATCATTCATGTGCTTAGAAAAAAGAACAAGCTCAGTGCTTTGCAGAAATGGCAGTAGACAGTTGAATGACAATCCTCTAGTTATCACTCTGTAATTACAGTATTGTCTAATAACCTAGATTACTTTTGCTTTCCAAAATGTCTCAGGTGAGCACGTTACCTACTGGAGAGATTTTAAGAAATACCAATATTTTGCAAATGAGGTATGACACATATGACACTTGAGCAAGGTTTTCTAGGTCTGAAGGTGTAGAACTGACTCTGAACATAAAACCACAATTCCTCCTTTACCCTGTGGATATGAATAGAAAAAAATCTGGGATACATGCAACACCCACACTAAAACTGCCAATGCTTTGCTTATCATACCAGATAGTATTTCAAGCCTTAAGGGGAAAAAATTCTTTGGTGGCACAACAAAGTATCACAAGAAACAGTGGCTGGGGGTGGATGTAATCTCTTTCTTCTCTTCCTCACCATCCACAGAAATGCTAAGTGTAAGATTATTAATTCTATCTTCACAAACCCATAGAATGGCTACTCCTAAATGAAGAAAGTTATGGCAATATCATGTGTCAGTGGAGTTTTTCACAACATAAATGGTTGCTATGACTGCATGTCTTCAGATGATCAATAAAAACATAAACCCTTAAGCACCACATCTACTGAACTGTCATAGCACTTAGACTTATATACCGCTTTACAGTGCTTTACAGCCCTCTCTAAGCGGTTCACAGAGTCAGCATATTGCCCCCAACAATCTGGGTCCTCATTTTACCCACCTCGGAAGGATGGAAGGCTGAGTCAACCTTGAGCCGGTGAGATTTGAACCGCCAAACTACAGCTAGCAGTCAGCTGAAGTAGCCTGCAGTACTGCACTCTAACCACTGCGCCACCTCATCATCAGGCATAATGAAGTATAGCCATATTTTAGAGCAAGTGATCAGTCTGGTCTATTGCCTTAATGTGATATCACTTGGTGCTAGTAGAAAACCTTCATATGATTCACTCTTTTGAGGACTGAATCAGTGGTGGGTTGCTACCAGTTCGCCCCAGTTCGGGCAAACTGGTAGCGGCGGTGGCGGGAGGCTCCGCCCACCCACCCGGACGCCATCACAGATGATCTGCGCATGCGCAGAAGCACCACGCGCGTGTTCAGTTCCGAAACGGTAGCAAAGGTAAGTGAAACCCACTACTGGACTGAATACATTCATGCATTACACCCCATCACACGCTACATACAATCCCTTTACATGCAAAGCAAAATTTATGCTGATCCCTTCCTACAAGACAAAGATGACCGCAAAGACTAAATACCTGATGAGAGTAGATCTCTCATTCGAAGAGCAGAAGAGCAATCTGAGAAATACTAAAGGACACAATTCTGGGTCATGTAATTACAGATTCATTAAAAAGGGGATTCCCTGATTAAGGAGTTGATTATAGCACAGGTACTCATCGACTTACGACCATAATTGAGCCAAGATTTACAATCGTAAGTCATACTGGTCATTAAGTAGCTCACCATATGATTGTGCCCAATTTTATGAGCATTTTTGCGGTGGCTGTTAAATTAATGCCATGGTCATTAAGTGAATCTGATGTCCTCAGTGGGCGGGGTTTTTGTGTGTGTTGGAAACCAGAAATCAATGCTGATTTAAAAAAAAAAAAAACCCCATCATAAATGACCATGGGACACTACAAAAATCTGTAAATGTGGGCCAGTTACCAAGCACTCAAAATGTGATCACATAACCACGGGGAAGACCAGGCCTTTGAAACTTGGAATCCAGGTCATAAGTAGTCCTGCAGAGCTCTGTTATAACTTCGGTCACTAAGCAACAGGTCATAAGTCGAGGACTTACCTGGACACGCATTCGGATACAACTATGTAGACTCTCAGTAAACCCAAACTAAATCCCATGTCTACCTGCAGGTCTTTCAGCAGTCTTTATGTGCATTTTCCAGCAATCTCTATATGTGGTCCACCCTGTGTGCCTTTGCAGTCAGTCATTCAACCCTGATAAGATGCCAAAGAGAGAGGAACCTCCTGTAGAGAAATGTGTAAGAACTGGTCTGGTTTGATGATAAATCACTCTATCAAGCCTTAGGGGACATTGTGTCTTAAGGTCACCCAGCACCTTACTCTTCACAATGATTACTGACAAATCACTATGTCTTCTGTTAGACTGGAAATTTCTTCTTACTCTATCTAATTATTTTGTTTTGTCTCAGTCTTAAGTAAATATACAGGTAGTCCTCAACTTACTACAGTTCATTTAGTGACCATTCAAACTTACCACAGCATGGAAAAAACGTGTTTTTCACATTTATGACCATTGCAGCGTCCCTATGGCCACATGATCAAAATTCAAACACTTGGCAACTGACTCATATTTATGTCAATTGCAGTGTCCCGGCGTCATGTGATCCCCTTTTGCGACCTTCCGAGAAACAAAGTTAAAGGGAAAGCCTGATAGACTTACCAACCGTGTTACTAACTTAACAACTGCAGTGATTCACTTAACAATTGGGGCAGGAAAGCTCATAAATCGAGGCAAAACTTACTTAACGACTGTCTCGCTTAGCAACAGAAATTTTGGGCTCAGTTGTGGTTGTAAGACGAGGACTACCTGTAATTTCTTTCCTCTACTTGCAATTGTATTTTAAGAATTAGGAAGCAAAAGAAACATTACTATTTTTTTAATTTTACTTGGGGGAGGAAGGGTTATCTCAATCTTGCCCAACTTTACATTTCTTTCCTCAGAAAGAAATAAACAGACAAAACCCACCACAAAGAAGTTTTATCATAGTTACGTGCATGAAAAGTAAGAGAACGCCCGATTTCCAATATGATGCTACAGCCTGAAATGATATTTTCCTCTGTTGTTCCACCAAATATTTTTGGCACTTATCTGCTACCTTATACCATGCACTAGATATTTCTCATACCCAATTTAGAATCTGTTCCTCAACCAGTCTCTCACTTTCTATTCTAACACATACTGAAAATATTTCTGGAAAGTATTTCTCCAGAAATTCTCTTGCTTAAAAATATTTTGAGTAGCCTTCGTACCGTGCTTTCAACAGAATGAAACCTTTTGGGGATCTCCCAGAATGACAAAAACATACACACAGTCCTCCCAAGGAAAACATTATCTGAAAGCATTGCCCAAACCAAGCTAGTAATCAGAATATGTATCTAAAATAGGCCTCTACAAGGGCAACAACGACACCGCCTCTAAAGAATAGGATCAAAGGAGGGGAAAAAAATCAAACAAACTGTTTAGTTCAGACTTGGTCCTTTGCATTATAATTTTTTTTTAACATGTGGCATGACGTAGAAATTACTCAGGGTAAACAACATCATCGGTACCTTGCTGAGAATGCAAGAGCAGGACTGGCCCTTCCCAAACGATTAATGAAGCTGTGGGGTGACTCATCGCCGACCTAGGCTGCAAGTTGCCCTCCTGCCTTCTGCCGCACAGCTCCCTTGTTCAGTCCTGTACAGTCTGAGTGCTGAGTCCTGATTCAGGGTTTCAGGCTCCAATCAGGAATGCAGCCATTGAAAACTCAGAACTATTTTTACTCTTGACCAGTCACAGCCTCTCTCTTCCATAAAGACTTCTAAAGATAAAACCATCCTCAGCTAGTGGAGAGAGAATGAGAGAGAGAGAGAGAGAGAGAGAATGTGTGCCTGTGTGAATTATGGATTCCCCGGCATTCTTGAAGCTTCTAAACCATGGAGTTGTTTAGAGGAAAAACTGTAATAAATCAAAAGTCAGATATTTGATTCGTATTCATGTATTTCTAGCTATAGAGATCATCCTAGAAATAGATGGCAAACAAAACATTTATTTCCCTTTGTTCATTTGAGATAATTTTTTTTTCCAAAATATATCATCTCCTGTACATGTAGAAATGACATTCAACTTTCTTCTAGTGACATGTGCAAAAGATATACATAAATAAACAAACCTCTTCCTCCTCTTTTTGGAGGAAAACATATAGTCCAGGACAGAGGTGGGTTTCATCAGGTTCTGACCAGTTCTGGAGAACCGGTAGCGGAAATTTTGAGTAGTTTGGAGAACTGGTAAATACCACCTCTGACTGGCCCCGCCCCCATCTATTCTCTGCCTCCCAAGTCCCAGCTGATCGGGAGGAAATGGGGATTTTGCAGTAACCTTCCCCTGGAGAGGGGTGGGAATGGAGGTATCCTTCCCCTGCCACGCCCACCAAGCCGCACCAACCAAGCCAAGCCACGCCCACAGAACCGGTAGTAAAAAATTTTGAATCCCATCACTGGTCCAGGAGTCGCCAATTCCCGGCCCGTGGACCAGTAGCAGGCCACGGCCTGTTGGGAACTGGGCCATGCAAGTAACAGGTGAGAACGAGAAGTTCCATTTTGCACTGAAACCATCCCCTCCCCACCCACAGCTCTGCTGTCACCGATCTGCACAGCCAGAAAGGTTGGGGACCACTGATATAGTCTACAATACAAAGTAGCAGCCATAAGAGAAAAAAGATACAAAATTGGCATATTGCAGTCTGGTTCAGGTATGGTCTAAGAAATCACATTTTCTTAGACCATATCTGAACCGGACTGCAATTTTCTCTGCACACTTACACTAACAACTAACCTTTTCTGTACTTCAGTTTCTTTTTCCAAATTCCTGTTTTTATCTGTCTGTCTCTTGCGTTATTTTCCCACAACTCAAGTGATGTTACCTTCTCCAAGCTCTCTGTTGCATCCTTCTTAAATATCAACAAATAAATAACTGGCAGATTTGTATTTTACAAAATAAAATCAAGCAATACATTCAGAGATAATACTTTTCTATCAAGAAGGATGCTACGGTGCCTGCCGATGACACACCCACAAGTGCAAAGGGCAAGAAACAAAACTATCTCCCAAAAAGTCATGGCCATTTGTAAAAGGATAATATAATCATGAATTCTTATCAGCAGATACAGTACATGGATTCTGTACAGCAGAATGGTTTCAAAGCTGGGGATGATAGCAAATCATCCCCCATGAATTCTATTGCACTACAGGCATTGGATTTTCCATCTACAGATTTATTTATTTTTTAAGTTTCCGTAGAGATCCCAAGTCTCATAAACTCTGAGCTGCTTTACAGGATAGTTTGCTTGCTGGATATACAATGTTCAACTACCTTTTGAAGTTCAGATTTTTTTTTTTAAAGTGAGCTTTTCATCAGTTCGTATAGACAAAAAAAAAAAAGAAGAAGAAGAACACATCAGGGACCTCAATACCAACATGTGTGTGAAACATTGTTCTTTTTTTAAAAAAAGCTCCCCACACTCCTCTTCTGTGAATGTTTGCACTTATAAAAATGAAGGAAACATGTGGACCAGCTAAAATTTCCACGGCTTCAAAAGCACTTCACCTTCCAGCTTCTTTCAAAAACTTCCCTTTTATTAAAAAGGGAAACACTTTAATCATAGTGGAACAAGCATTTAAAATAACAATAGGAAAGTCTCCCCAGCACATTGCATTCCCTATTTACCTCAACTCTCCTGAATGAGGAGCATTTATTTTTTTTCAAACGCACTCTGAAAGTAAGTGGGTTTTACACTCTGTGCATTGCATTCTTCTCTACCAGAAAATGTCCTAGAATTCACATCCAATCTCAGTCCCAAGAAGAAAAGAATTTTCAATTCTGATGCTTCGTGGGGGATTAAAGGGATAAGGCACCCCACACAAGGGGTGGAGGGAGCAGAGGAATTCACTTTCTACTGAGTCCAACTATTTGTCCGTCGCCTGGCAACAACTATCCATAGTTTCAGGTGGGAGTTTTTTCTAACCCCACCTAGGGATGCCTGGGACTTTTTGCATTTAGTATTAAACACATGCTTAACTATGGCTGTGACCCAGAAACCATATGGCTCCGCTTACCCGCTCTGTTTTAGGCATCCCAGAAAGTACAGCGCATTCATGTACTCATAGCTCAGGAGTCCTTCTTCTCATTCAGATAGGCACACTTTCTCCAAAGGTTATAAGATCAGCTCCCATCATATTCTGAGGCAGCCTACAGGAATCGCAACCTTGTCGGTGAACTCTCAAAAGTCCGCCATCGTCCCTGTACAGTAATTGCTGGCCAGTGTAATGTGATGTGTTATTTTCAGGACACAGCCAAGGTTCATGGCAGCAGAATAAATCGAAAGTAGAATTCTTTTATGGCTTCATATGACATATGTAAGTGTCATTCATGTTTATATGGATCTCCCCTTCCCCAAAAACCTTTGAATTATCTTTTACCTCTATGTCTGACCAGTTTCTGAGGTTGCATCAACGCCTTTGATATCTTCTAGAGCAGCGGTTCTCAACCTGTGGGTCGTGACCCCTTTGGGGGTCGAACGACCTTTTCACAGGGGTCGCCGCGCGCGCTAGCCCGCCATCCTGGTGCCACCGTCACTTGTAGGGGTGAAATGCTCCCGGTTCGGTTGTGCCTGCGGGTCGCCGGACAGCCGGTAGCTACAGAAGCGGGAGACTTCACCCACCCACCCGGATTCCGCCATTTGGGTTCTTTTACCCTCTGTGCATGCGCAGAACGCTTTGCGTTTGAGATGGCCTTGACTTTGGCCGACTAGGATGTGTTTTGTTTTGACTGAGGTGAGAATTCCTCAATGCAGCTGCGAGGTGCAATTCCCCATCCCCCTGCCTATGGCAATTTGGG
>QLTV01002702.1:5005825-5026968 GCA_003457575.1 Thermophis baileyi
AGAAAGAAAGAAAGAAAGAAAGAAAGAAAGAAAGAAAGAAAGAAAGAAAGAAAGAAAGAAAGAAAGAAAGAAAAACTTATGATAACAATTGAGCCCAAAATTTTGGTTGCTAAGCAAGAGCGTTGTTAAGTGAGTTTCACCACATTTTACAAGTTGGCCACACCCACCCGGTCACCTGACCACCAAGCCATGCCCACCTGAAGCCACGCCACCTGACCTCCAAGCCATGTCCACAAAATAAGCTACACCCACAGAACCGGTAGTAAAAAAAATTAGAACCCACCCCTGCTTCTGTCCACCCTGCTATGAAGACCCATGATGCAGATTGATGCCATGTTAGGTTGGGACAATTGTGATGGAACTAAACTAGAGGTGGGTTCCTTCTGGTTCGGACCGGTTCTCCCAAACCGGTAGCGACCCACTGGTGATGTCACAATGATGTCACCGATCCAGTTCGGTCGGTGCCAGTCCGTGGGTGCCGCCATCTTTTTTATTTTATTTTATTTATTTATTTATTTCCTTCTATGCATGCACAGAAGCTGAGTTTCCGGCACTGCACATGCGTCGCCATCTTGTTTTCGGCGGGGGTTTTTTTGTTGTTTTTTTTTTAAAAAAAAATTTAAAAAAATTGGACTGTGCATGCGCACGCGCAAAGTGCGTGCACGGCCACGAGGTGCAGCCACGCGGCGCGGGAGGAAGTGAACCGGCAGCGAGGTAAGTTAGAACCCATCCCTGAACTAAACATCCAAATTTTATTGAAAATCATCTTCAATGCTTTCCTGAAAACAAGACTACTATCAGTGATTCCATGGGTCACTGATAACTAATTAGCACAAGCTAATGTAGGAAGTTAGCACCCATCCCTCTCCTAGAAAAATGAGATATTTTAGGAAATATTAAAAGGGCAGAATATTTCCCCTAAAAGGGAGGCAGAAACTCAGCCCCCCTCCCTTTGTCAATGGGCCATTAAGGCCTGGGCCAGACTATTCTATATAACAAAGATCTACCTCCTTCAGACAGAGCCATAGTAGAAATTGCCCAAAGCCCTTTCATTACATCATCACCCAGCAAGGCTCAACCAAGCCTGGGACTCAGGACAGCCTACAGAGTTGCCCCTGCATGGCTCCATGGGAGTCTGACAACCAATCAGAACACAAGCTCAAATTCAAAATCCAACAGAGGGCATAAAACCCAGGCACTCCCAGTATCTCCGCCCTTTTCCCCCAGGACCTCAAACCATGTGATCCTGTCCACCATTAAAAAACCATCTTCCCAAGCAGTCTCCATGTTTCCAGTGTCTTTTTCCCCACTTGGAACTGAACCCAAAAGGATATTTCTTCCAACACTAATTTACTATTGCATTTTTTTACAAAGACTTAGCACAAAACAACATAAGCACATGTCTTGCCTCCAATTATTTTTGAACTAAACATGCCCATCATTTCTGAGTTTAACCTATTCAAATCAGCTTTTGGGGCTGTTAAAAATGAAGACCTTTCACTCTGGAAGGCAATATAATTGTTAGTAATAAATTAATGTTTTAAAAAGTAACTGGAAAATGTAATTACCTTTCTTCATAAATGCTGAAAATGACCTCACCCTGGCACATAAAATGGGTATGCAGAATATAATATGTGTTCAGATGGTCATGCATGTGCAGCAGGGGCCAGAAATACCCATTACATTATTGCAAAGGGACCTTATGGAGATTCTGGGAACAGATAGTGTAGCTCCTGAAGACTTTGACACCAGCTTCAATATTTCATGCTGAAATGTCAACATTTGCAAAAAGGCTTCTGACACAGTCCAACCATTTTCTATATCGACATCAGGATTGAAGTCTTACAGGCTCAGAAAAAAAAATCAAATATTAGGCAAGAAGGAACACAATTGCTCCTTAAATAGAGATTTCCCTGTCCCCTTTTCTATATGATGCTAAGTAATATTTAATTTTACAGCCCTTACCCAGTTCCTACACCCTCTGTCAGGAGACTGGATGTCAACCTTGAATTACTATATAATGCACTATTCTCCTTTATCCCAGCAACAACAGTTATCTATTCTGCAGAAATGATGTAACCCAGCTGCCAGCTGCCGTGCCACCTCCTGCCTCTGAGCATAATAGGAATATACTTGTGGACTTCTATTTCTACTGTTCTTTTTCTCATAAGAAGTAACCTCCAGACTCTATGACTACAATTACTCAACTGATTTTTGTTATATACTCTGCTTGGAAGCAGGAATCCAATATTTGCAACTACACACACACACACACACAGATATATACACACACACACATATTCATATATTCATATTCTAGCAGCTTAAAGAATTTACCCACAAAGAATGCTACAACAATTCTTGGCTAAAAAATTGCCAGAATTAATTTGCCCCATATATCCTCTAAAAGCATTAAAGAGCTTGTGTCTAACATTTCCAAAATAATAGAAATAACAATTATGTCTATTCGATATAAGCATTTACCATATTAATGAAAGCTAAAGTTTATACTCGAAGGACAAATCAATTTCCTAGTAGGAGCTGGCTACTGATTAAAACAGTCCTTGCAAATTACTGTTTGTCTCACTTTCCACAAGACTGATCACTGATCCGTCTTGGTCTGACTTAGATTTATAGATAACAGAATCAGGAATTAAAATAATTATTATCGCTAATGAAGCCTTTCTATTATTAAGTGCCATTTATGTGAGATTATAAGGATGGAGAAAAATGGAAACAAGATATAGATATAAACAATCAAGGACTAAAAGGCAAGTCAATGGGCAGCTTACTTCATAAAAGGCAGGTCATCCTATGTGGCAAGGAATCTGGGAAAAAATATTTGAAATCATTCAAAAATACTGCACCTTAATATACTGTATGTCCTATAAATGATGGTTGGAAATCCTCTTACAATTTCCAAGGTTCTGTATTTACCCCCAAGCTAGTAGTAAAGATATCTTACGTGAAATCTCTACAGTTCATGCTTCCATGATTTTGACCAACTGCTTTGGGGCTTGACCAAAATAGTTGCTGCTACTGAATATTTGAACTGGTAATGTCCCACGTTACTTTGCTTCAACAGGAAACATTCAAAAACACAAAAGGCAGGGAAGCGAAGCATTAAATTTTAAAATGCTTAGCTAGCATAATGTTAATGCTTTACCATTCTGTATCAAATCACACACATATTCTGCAGAAGAATTTTGCATACATCCTAGCACATAATTAGGAACATAAGGGCAGTTATGAGAGAATGCCATACGCAATTTTGGCACAGCCTTGTATGGCCTAGGAAAGAAGGCCTAGCATGTCAAGTGTGGCTTCACAAAGGGCCAGGCCAGCTGTCCCTGGTCAGCAGTGGGAGAAGAAGCTGGAACAGGGGTGGGTTCTAACTTACCTCGCTGCCAGTTCGCTTCCTCCCACACCGCGTGGGTGCGCGCATGTTGCGCACCGCATGGGCGTGCTGTGCGGGTGCACGCATGCGCAGTGCTGAAAATCCAGCTTCTGCACATGCACAGAAGAAAAAAAACAGCTTCTGCGCATACACAGAAGCGAAAAACAAGATGGCGGCGCCTACGGTGCTGCCAAGAGAGCCGGTTCGGGGGCGTGGCCAGCCAGCCATCGCTGCCGGTTCGGCGAGCAGGGGAAATTCCCGCTACCAGTTCTAAAGAACCGGTCCAAACCGGCAGGAACCCACCTCTGAGCTGGAACCAGCAGGATGGGAGAGTCAGCCCTATACAGGGCACAAGGTGGCAGGGCCAGCTTTCAATATTATGGAGGTGATGGATCAAAAAGGAATAAATGGACAAAAATGAACAGATTTTTAAATGAATTGTCTCTTAGGGCAGACTATTTGGGGACCAGGACAGTTCAGAATTGGCCTTATTTCCCACTAAGAATCAAACTGACCTATTAAAGGTGGCTTGAAAGAAGGATTTTTGCATTTATCTGGAGTTTCCACTACTTGTGTATTTACATGAGGACAACTCCAGCTAATTCAATTAGGAGACACAAAGCTTATGAACTTTAAATTCTTCAAATACTAGTGGCTCACACATTGTTTTCTCATCACAAAGTTCTGTTCTTGGAATATTCTTGTTTTTGCGGCCCCCCAGAATAATACAGATTCTTCAGCCGGGGCACTAGAGTAATGAGGGAGGAAAAAAAGCAGCATGACTACTCCAGTGGCTGAGCTTCTTGGTATCACAGTTGAAATGGACAACCAACAACCCACTAGTGGCACAGTGGTTAAAGTGTAGGCAAACTGCCCACAGCCTGGAGTTCAATCCTGATGGGACTCAAGGTTGACTCAGCCTTCCATCCTTCCGAGGTCGATAAATGAGGACTCAGATTGTTGGGGACCATATGCAAATAATGCTTCTACTTTGTAAACTACCCAGAGTTCTGTAGAGCGCTATGGGGTGATATATAAGTCTAAATCAGTGGTTCTCAACCTTCTTAATGCCGCGACCCCCGCCCCGCTGCCACGACCCCCGCTTTTCCCCCTCCCCGCCCGCGCGCGCGTTGCCAGTCACCAAGATGGCGGGCTAGCGCACGCTTAGGCGACCCCTGTGAAACAGTCGTTTCACCCCCAAAGGGGTCGCGACCCACAGGTTGAGAACCGCTGGTCTAAATGCTATTGCTGAAGAGCAATGCTACATTTGTGCTTTTCACCTGAGGAGATGATGGTTAGAAGGCTTTATCAAAGTCACATATAATACTCTGCCATCACACAAGTCAATATTTTCAATATGTTTCCCATAGTTAGAAATGAATTAACCTCTCCCCAATCTATGGGGAGAGTAAACTAAAGGAAACCTTCCTTTACTTTACTATACAGATAACTTCTCTTCTGCTGCTCCAGATTAGCAGAAACTTCTTTCTTTCTGTAGTTTGGGTAGATAAAACGGCAGTAGCCGCAATGCCCATTATAGAAAGTAGATAAACCATAAGATGATAGCTGTGGAAGGAAATAGTCTCCCACTTCCTCCTTTATTAATGTGTAAGTTCCCCAGCAGGATTTGACAAACTGATAGAAAAAGGAAGATGACTGTGTGAAGATTGTTCTTTATCTCCACTAGATTCTAATTTAGAAGTTGGAAGGTTTTTAACTTTCATGAAATGGAACTGGAGGGGAAAATGCAACAGTGAGCAAAAATAAAAACAAATCACCTCTATCTGCTAGGCAATTTAATTGCATTTTGAGCAGTATATTCAAGATCAACATTTTTAGATTCATGCATATGAACTGGGTTATGCATCTTCCTTAGTGAAATATTCAATATTCAACAGATAAACAGTTTTCGACATCATTCACATTTAAACGAATCAGTGGAGGTGGGAAAATGCATTTTATCAGGCAAGACAGTCAAGCTAATAAAACAAAGCAGCTCCTGGTTGATAAGTAAATTCATTTCTACAACGGTTTGCTTTATACTCTCTGTTTTAATACTGAGTGCCTGTAATGAGGTAAGCTTCAAGATGATAAAGTAATATTCACTTTTTGCCTGAGCAAACTCTGGATTAGCTTTTTATTTAAAATGAAATAAAGTTTGCAGACTTCTGATATGGGCTGAAGATAAGCCATGACATTCAGCTAGAGCCATTTCCACACAAGGCTTTTGTTCTGAAACCATAGTCCTTCGTTACTTAATTTGTAAGGAAATCCACAAATATCACAGCTCAATTGAATTCTCTTTGTTCACCCATGTTTTTCAGATCTGATTTATGGTTTATTTAAAAAAAAATCCAGCCTATGCAATAAAGGCAAACTGCTATTTACAAACACATGCACACATACACATACAAACATACAATTAACCTGAAAGCTGCCCATTTCAATTTGAAATGTTTTATTGTTTTATTGTTTTCTCGTTCAGGACATCTGGAAAGTTTGTGGTCAATTACCATACTTCTTAGATGACCACCTTTTATTTCTCATGTACAGAGGTTATTACATTACTAGCATCTTGTTACTATTTTTGTCTTTATTCTATGTATTTTATGGAAATGGTGCAATTTAACCGAATGCAAAGTAATAGCATTGAGGGGGGAAAGAAAGAATGAAGTAATTACATATTCAGGGAAAAGAAAGCAGCCAAGTATGGGGCAATTTTATATTACTCCTATAGGTAAGCCAAGTAGGAAAGCAATAAAATGAGTTGAACCTTTGAATAGGAAAGTTTCAATTGGTATTTAAAAGACTCTTGACAAAATGAAACATCCTTCTTGTAGACATTATAGAAAAATGGTAGCCATGGGAATGCTGGGAAAGAGAGGGTTGTATTTGTGAAAAGCCACCATTTTAATTCTATTTCTAGAGATTGTGGAAAATCAGCATCTCACTATGCGGTAGTAGGCTTTAGTGTGGATGAATTAAATTTATTTGAGAATACTAGTGAAGCCATTTTGAGAATACAATTAAAGATTATTCATAAAATGTTTTACCCTTTTGAAACTTTATTTCATTATCTAATGGAAAGCATTCACAAATGCTTTCTTGTTTTGATATAAACTTTTGATGTCTTCAGTGATGATGTGACACTTCTCTTAAGGATCTTCCAGATATAGGTACTCCTTGACATATATGACCACAATTGAGCCCAAAATTTACGTTGCTAAGTGAGATATTTGTTAAGTGAGTTTTGACCCATTTTACGACTTTTCTTGCCACAGTTGTTAAGTGAATCATTGAAGTTTTTGAGTTTGTAACAGAGTTGTTAAGTGAATCTGGCTTCCCCGTTGATTTTGCTTGTCAGAAAGTCGCAAAAAGTGATCACATGACCTTGGGACACTGCAACCATCATAAATATGAACAAGTTGCCAAGCATCTGAATTTTGATTACATGACCATTGGGACGCTACAATGGTCGTAAGGGTGAAAAACGGTCATAAGTCATTTTTTTCAGTGCCGTTGTAACTTTGAATGGTCACTAAATGAACTGTTGTAAGTCGAAGACTACCTGTACTTGCCAGTATTCTGATATTTGTTTTTTTTGGAATTCTATCTGCAGAGAAGCATAGAGGTAAACTAGTAGAAAGATTGCAGCAGTTAACAAAACATGAATTAAGCCTGGGAAATAAAAAACATGTTGGCTTTTAAGTGACTGTAACTTCACCCTTCACACCATGCTGGTGTTTTGAAGGGGCCTGAAGACCTGGCTCTTTAGTCAGGACTCTGGTGAGGATACCTGAAGACTCCTTTTAATCTATTTTTTTCCCCAACCAGTTTCTTATTTTGCCATCTCTACCTTTTTTGTTTATTGTCTTGTTTTTATATTTTAAATTATTTGTAAATTACCTGGAGTCAGGTGGTATGTAAATTTAAAAAACAATACTTCTCCAGTACAATAGGAAACAATTATAAGTACACACACACAAATCCTCTTTAAAGTCCAATTTCTCTACCTTATGAGCCCCAGGTTGCAAAATCCAGACTAATCCTGGAGATCTTGTCCTACAAATAAAATGTGTTTGTTACACTCTCAATTATTTTAAAAGGTTTTAAAAGAATTAATAATTATCTATTAACATTATTATACAATAAACCACCCCTCTTGTGAAATCAATTAGTCCCTATCTGTATATGCTTGTCATCCTTTCTCTTGCTTTGTGTATTTATCACACATATGCACACAAACACAAAATCAGCAATACACATAGATACAGAAATTCCACTCCTTCCTTCCAAGCAGAAACAACAAAAAAGAAAAAATAGAAATGAGACAAAGGAAGGGGAGCTTTGCCCTGAGATGGGAAGAAAAGAGGGAAAAACCTGAATATAGATAATGAAAGAAGAGATAACTGACATGGGGGGTGGGGAGGGAGGGACCCCTCAACTCAGTCCCAGCTTCCACCACATCAACAACTCAAATAAGAAGAGTGTGTGTGTGTGTGTGTGTGTGTGTGTATTTGAGTGTGTGCCCAATATAGGAGTAAACATTAAAGCAAATTACTTATAAGATTTCTTAATTATGTTTTACCTCTTAAGTACCTTGTCAGGCCAAAGCCATTTTATTTGGGATCTTAGGCCTGCCACAATTTATACTATTTGATTATGCATTTTCTATTGTGGGAAAATGGGAGGGGGGATTGTATGAGGTTGTTAGTATGTAGCCATAACAAATTCTTTCTAGGAAGCCAAGGTCATCTTTTGTCTCTGCACCTGCACGGAAGGAGATGGGTGGACTCTGCCAGCATGGCAATTGAAGATTGGACAACGTGATGGATTTGTGGGTGTGGGGCCAAGGGTTTGAAGGTTCAACTGGGTGGTGAAACCCGAGGGACTTCAGATTCGGGTTTCACCCAGATGTGCCAACATGGCTCTATTAATAAATTGGAACTTTGAGGAATCCTTTGCCTTGGACTCTGATTCAATTTTGGATGCTATTTGGAACCCTGACATACCTCCTTATTAGCAACATCTCTTTGCTACTATGTATCTAAATTGTAACATTTAATTCATCCTGTTTTATCAGTGTACCATGTTTTGTAGATTGTTGTATAGCCCATTATAAAGTGGATGAGTTATAAATATTAAGCAAAATAAATGGACAGATACTACCACAGCAGTTAAATACATTTTAAGCCTAAACATTGATTAAACAATACAGATGCCATGTCTACATAAAATACTATGTCCAGACAAATAAAGCATAACATGATGGCCTGGTTTATATTGGGGTTAAGATCAGGGGTGGGTTCCACTTACCTTCCCTACTGGTTCGCATCGCGATGGAAGTGTGCGCTTTGCACGCGCGCTTTGCACGTGTGCGCACCAACATCATGTCAGGGAAATGACCATCTGTGCATGCGCAGAAGCCTCTGCACATGCGCAGAGGGTTCTTTGCCAGCCGCGGCGACCAGAGAACCGGTTCGGGGGCATGGACAGCCGGCCATCGCTGCCGGTTCTGCGAGCGGGTGCAAATTTCCACCACTGGTATGGGAGAACCAGTCCGAACCGGCACAACCCACCACTGGTTAAGATCCTGACTGAGCTTCCCAGCCAAAATCTGAGCGTTTTTAATCCCATTGAATTCAATAAAATGTCCCTATGCAAGAATGTGTAACATCACCATTATAATGCTATTTTATCCATTTTATCTAATTTTGCAAATAGTCATTCATATACTGTTCTGTTTCATAATTTTATTTGAGTTTATTTGTTTATTCATTCATACATTCATTTGTTTGTTTGTTTATGAGTGTATACAACATGTAACAACCCTACTAGGTAAATGAACAGGAAAACATTGGAAAGGTTACTTGTAAAAATGCCATAATGAGTTCACCAATAGAAAAATGCCTGAGTCACAATGAACAGTAGGAATTTAAAAAAATGAAAAAGAATGCAACTATTCATATGTTCTGTTTGGCATTTGGATCCCAGCAGACTAAAGTCTAAGAAGCATTCTACCTTCCACAGGGGGGGGGGCAGGGGGGTTTCTAACTTACCTCACTGCCATTTCACTTCCTTCCGCGCCGCATGGGCATGCCTCGTGGGTGCGCGCACACTTTGCACACACATGCGCAGTGCCGAAAAATAAAAAAAATTTAAAAACCCCAAAAACAAGATGGCGACGCATGCGCAGTGCTGGAAACTCAGCTTCTGTGCATGCGCAGAAGAAAAAATAAATTTAAAAAAATCCAAAAAATTTTTTTTCAAAAAAAAAAATTCCAAAAAAAAGATGGCGGCGCCCACGGACCGGCACCGACCAAACCGCTCCATGACATCACCGTGACATCACCAGCGGGTCGCTACCAGTTCGGGCAAACCGGTCCGAACCGGGAGGAACCCACCCCTGGGGGGGGGGAAAGATATGATGGATAGTGATTGCCAAGAAATTACAGCTATCTTTAATTTTTTTAAAACTCAGGATCACTTGCAGCAAAGTTAGAATCAATATGACTGTGACCCTACTCACACATGCCTATCTAACACTGAATAGCCACCAAGAGGATGGTTATTATCACTGTATCATTACTGTCTTCAATTCCATTGTTTGATTGTTTTTTGAGTTCACAAAACACAGTATCATGCCAGCCACATTTTAGGCTAGGGTTTTGCTAAGGTTAAGTTTAGAAACAAGTGGATGAAATATCCATAGACAAACAGCATACATTTCCCATTTAAATATGTACATATAATTAGACAATTTTTGCCAAATGCCAAAGTATATTTAGAAAAAATATATAACCAAAAAGCAAAGGAAAAATAATAAAACTTTGAAACATGATATATAGTGGCCTTACAAAAAACCCCATTAAAAACACTTATATGTAATGCTTATATCCAGAATGAATTTTATAGAGATGAAAATCATCTATTAGGGGAAAAAACATGTAGGTGCTGTTCAAATTTGAATAAATGTTTCCTTCATTATAGGATTTAAAAAAAAACAACTCATGGTGGTTGTGTTACTTTTTTCAGCCAGAGCAATTTCCCACCCCTTTAAAATAACATTAATCCAAGCAAACGTATATTTTAGTTTTCCAGTACATATCATTTGCAAGCAAATTGTTCTCTCTCTAAATAGGCTCCAAGGCTAGAAAAGCTACTGGATATGAATTGCAGCATAGCATACAACCAAGGACTACTGTGTCTCTGGAATAAGTAAAAACAAAATCCAACTTGTGCACTGTCACTTAAACTGCTCCATTCACGGATCCAAATTAACCTCTTACGTGACTCGTATCTTGTATGTCAAATAAGTGTTTCCAGTGCATTGGAAAACTGTAATGTCACAATCATTCTGACCAGTGACATTACATTTTCAGGAGTGTGAAAGTTATTTACCCTACTTTTCACAGAAGATGCTTCTGTTATTAATATTATAGCAGCAGTAGAGCTGGCTCACCAGTTCTAACCATTTGTCTCAAACCCGCTGAAATACTGGCTTGCTCAAAAAACAAACAAACATATTAATGGTTCCATTTTCAAAACTCTTTCTCATTCCAAATTTAATGGATGCCTTTGGAGCAAAACTACTCATGTTATTGCAGCACTCTATGGTGAAAATAAAAATAAGTAACTAAATAATAGCTTATTCCAGTAACATGGGAAAGACATCTTAAATTGAATTTGACAAAACAGTATTTCACACACTCAGCTGAAGAACTCTGAAATTATTCATATGCTTCCCAGCTTTAACATCCAGTGCAGAGGTGGGTTCCTCCCAGTTCGGACTGGTTCGCTGGAACCAGTAGCAACCCGCTGGTGATGTCATGGAGCTGGTTCGGTCAGTGCCGGTCCGTCGATGCCACCATCTCTTTTTTTTTGAATTTTTTTGAATTTTTTTTCTTCTGCGCATGCGCAGAAGCCGAATTTGTGCATGCGCCGCCATCTTGTTTTCAGCTTTTTTTGGAATTTTTTTGGAATTTTTGGCACTGCGCATGCGCGCACGCAAAGCATGTGCGTGGCCACACGGTGCAGCCACACGGTGTGGGAGGAAGCAAACCGGCAGCGAGGTAAGTTAGAACCCACCCCTGATCCGGTGATTTTATAGGTATTACTCATTACCCAAAAGGTTTTCAGTAATCTTTCAGTCTTCTTGTTACAGCTTCATCATACTCTCAAAAATTCATCAAAAATCATGCCAAATATGGTTTGTGTTAATTTAGAACACAAAATACAATTTAATTTTTCAAATCTATCTTTGTTTTCTTCTTGTAGTGCCCCGATCATAAGACTGCCTTATTTCACAGCTGTTGGAAGTAACTAAAATTATGTCAATCCAAACATGATGCCAGAGAAGCAAGAGGGCAACACTGACTTAAAATTTGAGATGTTCTTTAGAGACATCGAACGTTCAGCTAGTTTTGAGTTTCTGCACATTGATTCAGTGGTAAAGTTATCAAGAACGACACATCACTCATGCCTTCATTCCTAAATAGTATCAGGTAACAAATCCCTATAGATGACTTCAGATCAGGGGTGGGTTCTAACTTACCTCGTTGCCGGTTTGCTTCCTCCTGCGCCGCGTGGCCGCGCTGCGTGGCCACACACGCGCTTTGCGTGTGCGCGCATGTGCAGTGCCAAAAAATCCCAAAAAAATTTCCCCCAAAAAAGGCCAAAAACAAGATGGCGACACATACACAGTGCTGGAAACTCGGCTTCTGCGCATGCGCAGAAGAAAAAAAACCCGGAAAAAAATAAAAAAAAATTCAAAAAAAATTCAAAATTTAAAAAAAAAAGAAGAAGAAGATGGCAGCGCCCACGGACCGGCACCGACCAAACCAGATCTGTGATGTCACTGTGACGTCACCAGCGAGTCCCTACCGGTTCAGGCGAACCCGTCTGAACCGGGAGGAACCCATCTCTGCTTCAGATACTAGTCGAAACTAAGAAGGTAAATTAGACATGCAGAGGAAATTGGAAGGGAAAATCTCCAAAAGAGTATTTATCATGCAACAATCATCTTCATCACAAGAAACTTTAACAAGGCTTAACAAGGAGTTTGATATTTGTTCTAATGTAGCCTGCATTCTTCCTCGTTTTATAGCCAGCCTCAGGTTTTGAAGTGCTTCTTAACTTAAAAAATTTCCTCAATAATAGTAGTCCTGCCTACCCTTCAATACTATTTTAGCTCATGGTTCATTAACTATTTTTGATATGTCTGTGGAGATTCTCAGTCATCCAGGTCATAGTTGTCTCAAAGGTGCTTTTTTCTTCAAAAGGGAACTGGACTATTTCTTTTCCTTGAGGAGGAAGAAGAAAATGTTTTGTTTCTCATCCAAGAAGCTTCATCAGTTCTAACTGAATGGTATAAGATGGAAGGATTTATATTCCTTGCAGTCATCTGGTCATTAGCATTCTTTGTGAGAGTCGTTGAAACATCTTCAAGAAAAAACAAAGTCCAGTTGCCTTTTGAAATTTCAAGCACCTTTGGGGCAACCATGACCTGGATGACTGAGAATCTCCATAGGCTTTTCTCATCCAAGAAGCTTCATCAGTTGTGATGGCAGGAGATGGAAGGATAGTACCGCTCATCACTCAGACTGAAAATACTAAACCCAAGACAATCATGTTTATTAAATGACAACTATATAGAGGTAATATGGTTGTAATATTAGATAACCCATATTTTCTCAAATGCAGTGCTGTCAAAGATAATCGCTCCATCTTAAAGCACACCTTATTTGTCCACTTGAGCATTGTAGTTCTAAAGAAAACAGTATGATTATTGAATCTGGTTATCACCCTCATGCCCATTGTTAAGACTCTGGATGTAAATTATATATATTATACAAGTACGGCTGTTAAAGACATATCAGTGTATTAATGTAATTTGATACCATAGATTGTATGGAGAATACACATATGCCACTACAGAAGTTATAATTTAGAAAATAATTTTACACATTATTCCTCCTATTCTTATCTAGAAATGATGGGTCAATAAGTTACATTTCTAAGATTTAGCCCAGATTTTTAAAGTAGCATGGAATGAAATAAACATGTTCATCTGAATAATGTACTCTTTTCAGTATTTGTTCTGAATTAAGTCAAGACATAGCACCAAATTATAGTTACGAAATATTTGTAGTCATGGCTTCTAATCTAAATATTGTTTGCCAGCAATCTATCAACAAAAGTATGAACCTATTGATCATGAGGAAGTAGACAACATTAAACTAGGCTGGTTTGAGATAGAGCATCATAAACTATGATTAAAGACACAACACACCTACTGTTGCCCATGCTATCCACGGTTTGTTTTCAGCTTACCATGCAGCCAGAACCAACCAAAGAAGGTAACAGCCAACTCAAACGATAGCTTTGCTTTTTATGGCATTGCTCCAGTGGTGGGTTGCTTCCGGTTCGACCCAGTTCAGCGAACCGGTAGTGGCAGTGGCGGGAGTCTCCGCCCACCCACCCGGGACTCTTCTGCGCATGCGCAGAAGCATCACGCGCGAGCATGCGACAGGATTTAGAACCCACTACTGCATTGCTCCCATGTTAGTTCTGGGCACATGCCCTGCATTCATACAATAAGCTTAAAAACAAATTATGGACAGCTGTTTTCTGGCCTCTCCTAGTGGGAAGGAAAGGAAAAAATTCCAAAAAGTGATACCTGAAAAGGCAGGAATGCTCTTCATAATCCAGAAAGCTATTCAAACGATTACAAGTAGGCTCATGATCAAATAGTGCACACCCACAGATTAGCCAGAGCATGAAAATGTGGTGGCAGGGCATGTTTTGCTAGCTGCTAGGCAAGGCAAATGGTGTTATGAAATTATTATGTTTGAATCCTTCACTGGATCTTGAACTTCCCAATAATCCTGCTATTTGTTCACCTAGACCAGTGTTTCTCAATCTTGGCAACTTTAAGATGTGTGGACTTCACCTCCCAGAATTCCCCAGCCAGCCATGAACTTCTCATCTAATTATTGTTTGTCATCAGTCTATCAACAAAATCTAAACCTATTGATGGCTGGGGAATTCTGGGAGTTGAAGTCCACATATCTTAAAGTTGCTAAGGTGAGAAACACTGACCTAGGCAAACAGGAAGTAGGTCAATCAACCTTCATTTTGTCAGTAACTTTTTCTCAATCTTCTTCAACCCACTCTAAACATCCTTAATTTTTCAGGGGTTGAAATTGCTCCCACCCCAACTGCTGGAACAGTGTAGCCTACAGAACATTATAAAACTCTTTTTACATTAGAAACATTGAGCAGATAGTAAATACAGTACAACATTACAAAAGTGTTATAATAAAATACATCTCTGACATCAGTTTTGCAAATATAGTCATAATAAACCAACAGTAATCTACATTACAGGTAGTTCTCAACTTACAAAAATCATTTGTTTAGTGATTGTTTGAAGTTACAGTGGCACTGAAAAAAAGTGACTTATGTCAGGTCCTCACACTAATGGCCATTAAAGCATTTCCACAGTCACATGATCAAAATTCAGGCGCTTGGCAACCAGCATGTATTTACGGCAGTTGTGGTACCCCAGGGTCATGTGATCGCCATTTGCGACCTTCCCAGTTGGTTTCTGACCAGCAAACTCAATGAGGGGAAGCTGGATTTGTTTAATGACCGTATGATTCATTTAACTACAGCAGTGAATTGCTTAACAACCATGACAAAAAGGGAAATAAAACTGGTCATGACACACTTAGCAACTGCCTGGCTTGGCAGTGGAAATTGTGGTCCCAACTGTGGTCGTAAGTCGAGGACTAATTCATCTTCCTTCCTTTGTATTTCTGTATGGAGCCAAAAAAGAAACACTTTTCATGAGGCACTCCAGGGAATGGATAATGTAATGTAGAAAAGATGACGCCTATCTGATCCATCCTAGCACAATGAAAACAGACTAGCTCATGCACTTGGCTGCTGTTGCATGCTAACCTTCATCCATCTCCTTTTTTCGGTGCTAAGTGCATTCATTCATCATTCTATTTTGAACCTGATTGTGGGCATCTCTTTCTTTCACCGGCACACAAAAACAACTCTATCGCGTGCAGGCATACTCTGAAACCTGCTCCCTATCTTTTTACTTAATGGTGCAAAAATACTAAAGGGCAAGTACTCCGGTTTCATTTTATTACCCACCCAACCTAACTGAACTCAAGGCATATTTCCCTGTTGGCTCCCTTTCTTTATATTCATCAAACCCTTTTCCCCCCCTAGAGAATAAGCCTTGAATATTGTATTACACTCCTTTTGTTTATCATGTCTTCTCCAAAATGGAGCTCTGCATTAATTTTTAATTGCTTGGCCAAATCACAGCAACCAAAGAAAACTGGTTTCTAAAACTCTGAGGAAAAAAATCCTTTATATTTTATTTAAAAAAAAAAAGGTAAAACACAGCATTCTGGAAGCAACTAGTTGATGTTACAGTTTGTGGTTCTTTTTTTAAAAAAAAAATAAGGATGAGAAGAGAAGATGACTATACTGACAATTCTTCCATGCCCAGATCAGGCCCTCCTCACTAAGTTATCTCATTGGCAGGGCGAAAAAGCAGCTATGCCATAATGTGGAAGAGTTAGTACCACATTTACACAAGCAAATCTCTGGCCTCTTCTTTTCTCTTGCTTTTCGCTCTGTTCACTACCTAAAGCTGCATTCACAAAAGTACTCTTGAGTGTCAAGATAGCATCAACACAGACTGCTGTTTCAATGCATGATAAATTCAGAAGCAAAGGCAGATTCCGAAGGGCAAACAATTTCTAAGGGGGAAATCATCAGCAACAAATATTCCCACAGTCACCCCAAACCAATGGTATGCTGGAGGTGGCTTTGACCGGCTCACAAGAGCTGGTTCTTACATTTTGGGGATTTTTCTTGTGAGCTGATTGAGAGCAGAGCTGTGTCACAATGCCCAGTTTGTCAATCAGCTGTTCCACAACCAGTGGTACGATGTGGCAGCAATGGAGCTAGCAAAGCCGGTTCTTATACATTTACTAATTCATCACTGCTCCAAACATACATCATTGTAAGACTGGAGGTTAATAATAAATGATACATCACTGCTCATCTGAAAGGAACATTCACATTTTCTGTGTATAACAGTGTCCCTGCAATGATTGGGTATCTCACTACATCAGGAAGAGGAAATCTGCTTGTATTTAAAAAAAAATTAGAGTAACTTTGACCAAATGTTTTAGAGGAGTGGGGATTTGGGGAAAGATCATCAAAGGAAGAAGAATCTGGCAGATCTTGGCATCTCCTGAAAAAAAAAAATAAGTAGGATCAGACCCTGTTAATACTTGCACAGGAGAGCACCAAGGCTATGGGATAGATTGGGAAGTAAAAAACAAATGAATCTCAGGAATTTCATTATAGCGTCCCAGAAAGGTCATGTCCATTTCGTTGCCAGAAGTCAAGCTCAGCTCAAGAGTGTCTTCACTTTTTAAGAGTATTCAGATAAAAACTGAAGTGACTTGAAAGCATCCTGTTTATTGGAGCAGCCCTTTCCAGTTTAAACTTTCCCCCCCCCAAGCTGTCTGAGATGCCTCAGTCTAAAGGAATTTACAGACTCTGCATAGGGGGTGAAAATGTAATGAGTGGAATCCTGAGTAGTGAGCAGAGAAAAAGTACACAGAGTACACAGTACAGAGAGAGCTCTTGTGGCTTTTCTCAAATATAGGGATTTTGCTCAGTGGTGAGATGAAAATAATGGTTGATCCTAATCCGGACAAAATTGAAAAACTCATAAGCAAGTCAAGATATTTATTGTTTAGGGAAGCAGGGATGCACAAGAAAACAAAGTGGTCCATTTTAGGAAATGCAATAGTGGAAAATTATTTGTAACTGAGTGTTCAATTGTGGGGTGCTTATGGATGGCCTTTCAGATGTTTCTTTACCAGACTAGATAAAGCAGACAGAGCAATAATGCAACCATCACCATCTCCACCACCAATAATGCTCATTTCTTTGAATGAACTAAATAATTATCATTAACTACAGTACATTTTAAAATATGGTACTAATGTATATTTAAAAACAAGCAAAAAGAGATCCAGCTTTGATAGAGCAAGAAAAATCTAATACAGCTTACCATCATGATGTGGTCAGACAGTGAGATACCATTCTCACAATTTTTTTTAAGTTTTATTGGATTTTTATTTTTAAATATACATCAGTATCAATACATGAACAGTGTGGCCTCTGGGTATAATTCATTTTGATAGAAATAGCAATAATAATAATAACAATATTTGTTACATTAATCAAACTTATATAATCCTAGTATTAATATACATGTTTCTTTTAGAGTAGTTATTCAATATTTCAATGTTCCATTTTAATGCCAGTGATATTATTAAGCATACATAGTAATACCATCTTTCAACCTCTAATTTTTCCATCTAGTTATTACTTATATCCTATTATATGAAAATTATATCTGCTAATATTCCCCCTCTTTATTAATTCTTTAATCCTAGTGTTAATACACATGTTTATATTAAGGCATAGTCCTTCATTATTTGGTTATTCAAAGTCACAATACGCCATTCTGGTACCTAATACCGGTAATAGTAATCATCCTATTATTTAAACATACCTAATAATATCAGCTTTCAACCTCCAATCTTTCCATCTAACTATTGCTTTATATAAAGGTGTGTATTCTTATTTCTACCTCTATTCTAGTTTTTAATCAGGCCATCATTATATTAGAAAAAAAGAAAAAGAAAGAAAAAATTCCTTTCTATCCATCATCTCTTGCCCGTTTTAATACTTCAATTCTTATTCGTTTTTTAGCTTGCCTCCCATACTCCTCTCTTGGATCTTTGTCTCTATCAGCAGCTGTGTCTTCACCATTCAGTCTGACCCTATCTCCCTTTCAAAAGTATCTTCCAAGTTATCCAATTTCATTTTTAAATCTCTTAAAGTACTTTTCCCTTGGTTTATTTCATCAGTCATTATTTTTGTCATCTTCTCCTTCTCATCTTCTTGCTTTATTTGCTGGTTTGTCTGTTCTATCTTTTCCTCCATTCTTTCTGCTGTCTCCTCTCGTTCCTGGACTCTTTGATCTTCATTCATTATCAGTTGTATGATATTTTCTATTTTCCCATTTATGCCTTGCAATAGGTTCTTTATGTCTCTGTGATTCTTTGTCGTTGTATCCCTAATGCTTTGAAACATCAACACCATTTCTTTTGAAATCTCACTCATTTCCCCCTGATGGAGCATCTTGTCTTATTTTAGTAATCTTACTCAATAGTCCAAAAACAATGTATTCAAGTCCAGTGTTGCTCCTCAGAAGGTTCAATAATCATAGTTCTTTACATCTCAGGATTATTAATCAGTTCCATTTAAGTAGTCCAGGCAGCTTCCACAAATCAAAAATCACTTTACTTTACTCAGAGTCTTCCTTATGCCTCCAGTAATCATAAAGTAGATAGTTATAGAACAGTAAGTATTACCACAGTCCTCCAGATGAATGTTGTTTATTTCTCTTATCAGGAATTTTCTTAGGCTTGTAGGGGTATGGTATATTTTCCATTCACCAGTAGATTGCGCCTTCAGCTTAGGTTTCAGCATTGTTTCAAGTCTGATAAATTGATTAATCCAATTTTAGTTCAATTTATGAAAGCAAAGTCAGCTATTCAAGTAGATCATTCCAGCATTTTATAATGCCATCCCAAAACAATGCCTACCCAGTTTAAAAATCCAATTTTCTATGTTTTAAAAGGTCTTTAGCTTTTCTCCCCTTAATTCCTTTCTTTTGGGTCTAGCATTTTTCTCTCTATGATTGTTCACCACTTTAAGAAATAGTTCTAAGAGTCTCTTTTCCTGGATTTTCCTCTTTTTTTTCTTTTAAGGTTAGGGTCTAAATAAAAAAGGAATCTTCTCACCCAGCTCCAGTCACTGTTCATCTACACCGCTCCTGCACATTTCTTTGTTGTCTCGGATGTCCCAGCTTCATGGCAGCCATGATGGCTGTCTCTTCTCCTCGTCGTGGATGAGAGGGAAGAAGCCCTGGGTCAAGCAAGAGAGCTGCTGCTCTCCGCGACCTGCAGGGCACCCCTCTTTTCTTCACCTCCCCTACAGGGTGACTTTAGCTCCTTTCAGAGCCCTCCAGAACTCGGAGAACTCGGCATGGGAGCACGGAGACCCGCTCCTCACGTCCAATCTCATCGTAACGTCAGCCGGAAGTCCCATTCTCACAATTTTATGGGATCTGGTAACCTATCACCAGTTCTCACATATGCAAAAAATAAACCTGCATGACTCAGTAATTATGAAAGGATGCAACCACATGGGTTTCTACATCACTGGCAGTTTCCTTATACTAGGATGGGCAATGCATTTGGGCATCCTCTCAGAGTCATCAGAATTGCTGACAATATGTTGACAGCAGGAAGACTATTGTATGCAAAAAAAATGGAAGGATACTTCGATTCCTAGCATGGAAGAATGGTTGCAGAGTTGGCTGAAATGGCAAAACTGACTACTTTGATTAAATAAACGAACATAAGTACTTTTGTTTCCACATGGAAACCGCTTCTGAACTTCGTGCTTGATGTGGAAAAGAATGAAAATCTGACTTTGGGTTTTACAGATTAGACTGATAGATCTTTATAGAAATGACTTGTTCATACTATTATGGAAAAGCAAAAAGCTGTGATTTGATGCCTTATTTTACTATAACAGAGAGAGTCAGAAGTCAATGCTTCTTTTTCTTTTTTTTCCCCTATCTTTCCTCACTTCACTTCCCCCTTTCCCCTCCCCCACCATTGTTCTTCAATTTACTTTTATATTTTGTATTTTATAGTACTCTATAACTTAATAAAAATTTTCAACAAAGAGAATCGCTAACAATTGCAACTTCCGAGGAAGAAATGGCAAACCGAAGACTGATCCACTGAAAGTGGACCAATGCCTGTGACAAAATGAAGCTAATACAAGTAGTTCTTGATTTACTATTTGTTTAACAACCATTCAAAGTTACCATGGCACTGAAAAAAGTGACTTATGATCAGTCCTTGCATTTACAACTGTTGTAGTGTCCCTGTGGTCACATGATCAAAATTTAGATCCTTTGGCAACTGGCATGTACTTATGACAGTTTCAGCATCCCGGGGCTGAAGGTGAACACCATTTATACCATGGGGCCTCTGACAAGCCAGGTTAATATGGAAAGCCAGGTCAACTTAACAAACCTTATGAGTCACCAGATGACCACAGTAATTTACAGAATGACCATAGCAAAAAAAGGTCCTAAAACTGGATGTGACTCACTTAACAATTGCATTGCTAAGCAACGGAAACTATGGTTCCAATTGTGTTTGTAAGTAGAGGCCTATCTGTAGACTGGTGAGGACTTGATATCTTCCCAAGTGCTCCATATAGTCACTTCTCACGAATTCTGGGAAACAACAGATAGAATAGAATAGAATTCTTTATTGGCCAAGTGTGATTGGACACACAAGGAATTTGTCTTTGGTGCATATGCTCTCAGTGTACATAAAAAGACAAGATACATTCATCAAGAATCATAAGGTACAACACTTAATGATTGTCATAGGGTACAAATAAGCAATCAGGAAACAATCAATATTAATATAAATCGTAAGGATACAAGCAACAAGTTACAGTCATACAGTCATAAGTGGGAGGAGATGGGTGATAGGAACGATGAGAAGACTAATAGTAATAGTTATGAAGCCTTAGTGAATAG
>QLTV01002702.1:5089445-5103821 GCA_003457575.1 Thermophis baileyi
AAGAGGGGGATGGAAAGGAGGCGAGGGGGAAGGAGGGGAAGTAGAGAAGAGGAGGGGAGAGAGGGAAGGAAAGTAGTTCAGGAGGAGAAGGAGGGAGAGGGAAGAAATGGAAGGAGGGGCTGTAAGAAGGAAAGGGGATGAAAAAAAGCAACCCTGAATTAAATAATGTAATAAGATAAATATAAGAAATATGTATAAAATATGTAATGAGTGTATAAAAGAATGAAAGGAGAAATGAGCTGATAAATATGTGAATGTCTATACGGAAATAAAAATAAAAATTTTTGGAAAAAAAAAAGACTTGGTTGTGTCATCATGCCTGAGAACCCCAAGGAACTGGTGAACTAGTGAGATGGCTCTGTTGTTGTTATTATTGTTGTTGTTGTTGTGGTTGTTGTTGTTGTTGTTGTTAAGCTCATTATTTTTTTAGCTGCACTTTATAGTTTTTAATATTTTTAATAGTAATGATAATCATTGTTATTTCTGAATTATTGTTTTATAATTTTGTAATAAGCCGCTAGTTTTGTGAAATGGGTAGCTATATAAATTTGAAATATAATTAAATAAATTGCCCAACTAAGTAACATCAACAGTGTGAGGTTTGCTCCCTATTTATATACAGAAGTTTATCCACCCAGTGTTGGCGGGAATGAGGTTTTCTGTTTGATATTTCCTTGATAGGGCATTGTTTTCTCTTTGATTGTTTGCATGGTGTTAATCCCTGTTTATCTTGTTGGATGCTGGAGAGGACCTGTTCTGTTGGGCTTTTTTTGTTTGTTTGTTTGTTTCCTTCTTAGCTTTTTTAGTTGTCTCTTTTCAATGATGTGTAAATGTGGTTTATTTCTATGTGAGACACATATAAACAGGCAGCAAACCCCACACTCACTTGGCTCATATGATATTACCCAGTTGTGTAATTAAACATCTGCAAGCAAAAAACCAAGCTCAGAGAGCACCAAGGACTTGACAGTTCAACTCTGAGCTACAGGTTTTTCTTTATTTCTTTATCATATTTAGAAACCACAATCTCCCTCATACAGCAACTTCATGTATTCTCTTTTATTGGCGTTTTAAAAATTATTCCTGAATTCTTGCACACTTGCTACATCCAACAACATTGAACAGAAAGTAAATGTATCAAATGAATCAAAACATTGGCAAAAACACAAGATATCTCTGTTAAGTGCAAAGTTAAGATATAAACTCTGAAATATAAACTACTAAATTTAACTACTAAAAGCAAGGAACTGAACATTTTACCAGTTTCTGTCTTTAACAGCTTGCAAAGTAGATTTAATGAAAAAATAAAAGGCAATAAAAATATTCACAATTAGTGGTCCCGTGATGTACTATTTTCAGGTTGCTAGTAATTTTACAAATACAGAAGTAAAACCATAACAATATTTCCAGGTGGTTTGTAGTTTTGAAACATATATCATATGTGACAGAAGCTACTGTCAAAAAGTCTCACTTTTATGTTCTGTTTTTATCATAGCCCATCATCCATTTCCTTGTGTGCGTCTCATTCTCAATGGCCATCAAAAAGTTTAAATTTCAAATAATAAACCCATTTATCTGATCTAATCATTTACCATCATTACAACCGCTTCCACTTTCTCAATTGACTGAACATTGACAATGGACAACATGCTTCCAAATGTACAATACAGAATATTTGCTTTATTTCTGGTGCCCATGCAAATGTTCAAAAATAAAGAAGTTCCTCAAAAAAAAAAAACCAGAATGTACATTCTTTTCTTAAAAACCCTTTAAAGATCATTTGGGAATAGAGAAAAATAAAAAAATATTTTTAGCTTTGAAAATTTTGTAGAAACAAGGTAAATACCTGATTTGAAGGTGGCGCCAAAGAATTCTTAAATCTGCTGGATTCAAATAATCTGGAAAAGAAAAAGCAAATGTAAGTTTATTTGATCGCCTCTTAGAAAGTATGTCTATCAGATTTGCTCTAAGATCCAGCAGAAAAGCTGGAAATTCCTCTGTGACCAATGAAAAACAGTAGGATGTCCAAGTTGCCAAACTCGCTGTTAATAGTCCTCCTCCTACCCGGCAGGTTAAGAAACTTCAACTTCGGGGGGGAAAAAAAAGAATGGAAACAACAGAGAAACAATAACAAATGACATTGGCTGTCCTTGTGGCCTGATCAGAATGGTGGAACTTTTTAGTCCTAGACGAGAATCGTTTGAAAATAAGCTACCACAATAAATGACTATTGTTTGGTTTGTTTGTTTGTTTGTTTGTTTGTTATTTGTCAACAAGTGCAAGGAAATAGGACACATGAAAAAATGGCACAAATAAATGGATACAAAGAAGCAAAACATAGCCATAAACACATAAAATGAGTACATACAAATGGGTACAGTAGGACAGGGACGGTAGGCACGCTGGTGCGCTTATGCACGCCCCCTTAGGGACTTAATATCCCAAGAAGAGATTTATCCTTCTCCTCCTGCTAACCTTTGCTAGCCTTATTTTATTTAATGTTTTCCAAAGAAATGATGTGTTTTTTAAACTAGCTATTGGATTTTATCACTTCATCTCTTTTCCACTTACTGTTAGATTAGTTAAAGAATAATGAAATAAATTGTTCTACTTTTTTAAAGCTCCAGTACAGAAATCTAATTTGAAGTGGGATGAACTTTCTTGAAGTTCCTGGTAGATGTGAGTTAAGTCTTTGAGACAGATCAAGTTAGGAAACCAGCTGGATGTAGCAGAACAATAGTGAGGTGCTTAGAGGAAACACATAATCCCCAACCCAAGAGGACTTCTTAAACCTTGTAGCAGCTCCAATCTTAGGTAAGTAACACTTGATTAAATCAGAAAAGACATTTCCTGAGGGATAGTAGAGGGATTATTTTAGAGCGCAAAAATCTTACATATTTCCATTTGTTCATGCAGATTTTTAAAAAGTTGCTCATTGGTAAAATTGAAATATAAATAAAAAGATGCCAAACCTAATTTACTGTATGTTCTAATGGGGAAACACAAGTCTTAACATTTCAGTAAAATATTGCATTCTGCCATTTGAGATGGTTAAGACCAAAGCATAATACAATCCCAAGCTGTAATCATAATTAGAAGCTAGGAAGTGATCAATATCCTCCATATAGGGCAATATACAGATAAGAAACTCCGGAAGGTAAGGTGAACGTAATACTGCAAATGTCAGTAATAAATTAATATTGAACCACTCTTGAAGGTAAACAAAGCATTAAGGGAAATTGAGTTTCAAATGTCTCCAAGTAAAACAGCATAGATTTTGGTCCCTCTTCCCTGAAAGATTAGTGCACTGAGCTAAATTTAAATGTACAGAATCAAATGTCCACGCATTCATATGAAAGGGTTCGTCAAAGTTAAAATACCATCCTCCTCACAGTACCATCGTAATACATAACATACCAGAGTACAACTCTATTTCAATTTCTCTTTGAGATTCACATAAATAAACAAACACAATCTTGCTCTCCAAAAATTTCTGGATGTAATAAGTTGGGTGTGGAGAGCCATCTTTGCCTGCTGTAACAAAAAAAAAGTGTAGTACTTTAATGATAACCAAATGCATTATGCCATGAATTATTGTTAATTACACCTACAGGAATTGAGAAAAGTATAATAAATGGGGGGGGGTGTTGAATCTAATGCCAGCTATGAAGCACTCACAAACATCCAATTGAAAGGTCTCGTGGATAATTTTGAGTACCACCAGTACAGTTTTACCAAATCCAATAATTAACTAGGATGATTACATTCCTCATAACTACAGTAAGTTAGGCCTGCAATGAATTGAAAAAGCATCTGATATTCCAGTTCCTGTGCCTAAAGTATAGTTAGGAGATACAGCAACCTTCAAAGTATATCTCTGGCTCAAGAGATTGGAGTATGAAATTGAATCCTATTCCTCCAGCCATCTTTAACCCCATCTTCTTCTAGTGGCTTCATACCCATTCCAGCTGAATGCAGATCTGAAGGCAATGACCTAGCAGAATATCAATTGTCCCCGATGGTGATCTGCAAGGTTTATGTGCCTCCCATCCAAGTACTGTATAATCCCTGAGGAAATTAGCAGAGATCCAAGCAGCAACAGCATTTTATGACAATATCCAGAGAGCAACATGAAGTCCAGAAATGTTTCAGAAGACATCACTTTGGAATTACAAGTAGTCCTCAACTTATGACTATAATTGAGCCCAAAATTTCTGTTGCTAAGTGAGACATTTGTTAAGTGCCCCATTTTACAACCTTTCTTGCCACAATTATTAAATGAATCACTACAGTTATTCAGTTAGCAACAGGGTTGTTAAGTGAATCTGGCTTCCCCATTGAATTTGCTTGTCAGAAGGTCGTAAAAGAGGATGACATGATCCTGGGACACTGCAACCATCATAAATATGAGTCAGTTGCCAAGTGTCTGAATTTTGATCACGTGGCCATGGGGATGCTACAACACTCATTAGTGTGAAAAATGGTCATAAGTCACTTTTTTCAGTGCCGTTGTAACTTCAAAAAGTCACTAAATGAACTGTTGGAAGTTGAGGACTACCTGTATTTTGTAGCCTTCTCAATGATCTACAGCAGGATGTCAAACTCGCGGCCCGTGGGCTGGATGCGTCACGTGCTGGCTACGCCCATTTCCAGTTTAGCGAAGGAGGGAAAAGTCACGATATGTCACGTGATGACGTGACACCACAAGTTTGACACCCCTGATCTACAGTAAACTCAAGCTTCCAGCTCGCATTAAATTTCATCCCACTTCTGCTAACACTTATCTGAGGAATAATTTGAAAATGGATTTAAATACTTATATTATGCACACAATAGTTACATTTTTTAATAAATAAAACTTTTCTAAAAATTAAGTGTTTGTAATAAACTATCCAGGGACATATATATATATATATACATTAATCTGGAAGCTTTTCTTACTTTGACAACAATTTTTAACTCTGAAACAGCCTCCCAAAGGGATCCATTTGGTGTCCTTCCAGCACTTTTTCTGGAAAATGTTAACAAATGAGCTGTTTCAGAGGATTTTTTTTTCTTAAGTTTAACCCTGATGCCATCTTGTTTTTTGATACTTTTTGTGCATTCATGTGGGGATGGTGAGATCACTGTTATATTGCTTTACGATATGATTCAGATAAGTTTTAATCTAATTGTGGATATTTTAATCCTTGTTTTATATGTACTGTAAACCACAGAGACACTATATTTGTAGGGTTGAAGTATGATAGCTAGCTAAATAAATACACTTACTTTAATTGGATTGGAAAATCAAATCAAGGGCAAATTGGGAAAACAATTATTGTTTAATAAATAGCACAGGAGAAGCTAACCTACCTGACATAAAGAACCTTGGTCAGTGAGAAAACGGCTGAGTGGATCTTAGCTGTTAACAGATGTCTTTGCCTGCCTGACAAAGGTATGGCAGTGTTAGATTTGACATCTACATTAAGAACAGTGCACTCAGTTCTGATTTAAAATGGGGTAGGTATGGTTGGAAAGGAGGAAATGGAGATTAGCTGTAAGATACAAAACAAAAACCATCATAATGGTTTTGCCTGCAATTTGGCAGTTCGAATCTCACTGACTTTACCATCCTTCTGAGGTCGGTAAAATGAGGACCCAGATTGTTGGGGGCAATATGCTGACTCTGTAAACTGCTTAGAGAGGGCTGTAAAGCACTGTGAAGCGGTAGACAAGTCTAAATGCTATTGCTATATTGCTATAAGTTGGAGCAGATGGTAATGTGGAAGTCTGTCAACTTATTGGTTAAGAAGTAAGATATAAAATTCAGTATTTTTTCTGGATTGTGTGCTGTATTTTTTAATATATTATTGACTTTAAATGTTGAGGATTATGCTTTTATTCAATGTACTCTGCCCCATTGTTATAATAATGCATATTATTATTAAGCAACCTGGCTTGAAACATTTTCATTATTAGGGCTTATTAACATTTATCCTGCTGTAAAAGGGATGAATAAATTCTGAATCAAAAGTAATATACTTTCCATTTTCTTGTGAGGGCGAGCCACTCTCCAGGTTTAGCTCTTGCATAACTCTTGAAAATGCATCAAAATAGTCCATTAACATTAACATGTGATGTCGTGTTCTTGCGTAATCAAAACTGTCAGAGAAAGGTTAATCCTTTACTTGTGAAGCTTGATTGAAAACAGCACTTTTTACATTTCCACATAATCAATCAATGAACATTGCACTTACATCCCATAAAGAATTACAGACTTTCCTCTTTCTCATAATTTTCAAAGACTCATTAATTATACTCACTTTAATAAAAAGATCTTAATATAATGAGCAGCGATTGCTCAATTGAGTATCTCTGGTAAGGACATTTTTGCTGTAACTTGATTGTTTTATCAATTTTACAGTCTCATTATAACAGTAAAAAGCATAAACAGTCAGAATGCTAAATCTATAGCCAAGCAGAAAATTTTTCAGCTTCACAGAATATAAGATTAATTGTATAAAGAGGACTGGAGTGTTTACATTGAAATAATAGAATAATGAAACTATAAAACCTTGCACAATTTCAGATATTAATTATTGATTTAGCATATAGAAAACTTTATGATGACAGAGGCTTGCCGCTGTGCTCTAACAGAAATCACAATGGGGGGAAATAACCTCCAAGAAATTATTTTTGATGATACAAGATAGTAATTATTAGGCAAATCGGGAGAGGTTGTAGTTAAGAAGAAGCCATTTAAAAAATGGATACAGGTTGTGATAGGAAGTGACAACTGTAATTTTTGCTATGGGAAACTTGCAGATCAGAAATCGTTTGATGCCAGGAAATGGATTGTAGATATCAAAGGCCTGTCCACAGTTGAAAGATTCTTTTTTTCAAAAACTGTTGCAATCCCAAACTTGTATATTTTGCTGTCCCATCAGCAGTTTAGATCGTAACACTGTTCTGTGCTAAAAGTTCAAAGACCTGTTTGCCACCCTACCTCCCTGCTCTGCATATTCACTGGAAGGATTTCTTTCCATTTTCTATTAACAATTGTTTGCTTTTCTTTTCAAATCTGAAACTACACTAATTTTAACTGTTGTTCATTCAATTGAGCCACGATCATAAATCACTTTGGAAGCTGTTTGTTTGGATATGCACTACACAGCTAATAACAATGATTTTGTTTAGACAGGCGACCCCTCAGCTTAATAAATCAAACCTGATTTGGAGGCTCAATACTCACATCTGAACCATCCAATAAAAGTCCTCAGCTTAATAGCTTTCTGAACAGCCAAATTTAGCATAACTGCAACAGTGCTGCCTACAACTCTTGAATATTTCACCCTTTATTTACTATCATTTCTGCTTAAATAAGGCAGCAAATATGTCCAACCAGCCTGCAGTGATCATCAACTTGAATACAGCCACTAATAAATTATGGGAATTCAGGTGCTTCACATTTATACTGTAAGTAATTATGCAAAGATACATTTATAGATACATTTCCCACCTTTAGGGATGACTCACTGTATAAAACACGCTTTCAAATAGCATGTAAAGCTCCAGGGCAGTAGTATCAAAATATATAACCCAGAAGGTATTTCTACTCCAGTGCTTTATGGAGTATTTGGCTGCTTTTTGTTCTTTTGTGCCACTAGTAAACAGGATTCTCAATGTGTAGTCACAGTTAGGGCAGGTAGAAAACATGACAACAACCAGCTCAGAGCAGAAAATACAAGAGAAAGTATTTGCACTAGCAAAGTTAATTGCAGTTATGGTTTAGTAGCTGTACCATGCCGAAATGGTGAACAACTTTACTCCTCGTATTTTGCGCTCATTCAGAATATTTAAGAAGAAATATGCCAATTACATCAGGGGGGAGGTGTTCAGATTATGATCTTGGGAGTTTATAATTCAAAATGTGACATTCTGCACATACACACAAAAAGATTTACAGTATGTTCGTCTTCCGAGACACAACCTATAAGGTTTTGATATCATTGCCTGCTAGAATGTAACTCTTAACAGCCTGCAGATACATCTGACCTCCAGTTAATTGACTGACAAATCATTAAATGTCTAGGGACAGGAAATTTCTTCTCTCGTTTCCTATCACCTTCACCAGCAAAATATCTAATGGTCCCAGGGTTGCATTTTACAGGCAACTAAAAAAAGAAAGGCACCATTTTGAAATTTATGAGGAGCCTGGGAAGCTACCAAATGACATCTTTTTTTCTTCTTCTTCTTCTTCATGCCGTGGGCATAAATTTGGTTCACAGCTTGTTCCTGCACTTAAGTAATTGTGTCTATCTAGCACAAATACATCTGTCTAACTTTCTGCTTCAAACTAAAGAGCACCAAGAGCACTCATTCCTTCTCTGGTTTAGGAGAGAAAAATGATCAGCGCATACGCTCAATTAAAACCAGAAGGAAAAGAAAGATGAAATGAAAACTCTTCGCATTTTATTTGCTACCCATTTTTCAAAGTGATAAAAAAAAATATTCCAGGGGTGAGTTGGTTTTCTTTGCTAGAAGGCATTGCTGGGTTTCTTTGCAGATATATAAGAACAACAAAAGCGAATATGCACAGTTTACATTCTTATATATTTTACAGTTGCTATTCCTATTTAACATTCCCTAGAGAACAAACATTGATGCTCAAAAATACCCCCCCCCCAAATTCATTGTGTCCTCAAAAAAAAAAATCTGATGAGTGCAAAATTTGGAAGCTTACTTAAGTCTACAGAAAGGAAAACCTTTCCAAGATAGCCCTCTCTTTCCAGAAATTTCTTCCCATAATTCCCAAGCCATTTTATTTGTAATTTTTCCAGGAGAAAGACATACCGGTAGACATCCTTCTACTGGTATTAATCCTTTTCTGTCCAACCTTCCAAATTGCAACAGTCCTTAGCGAGATTTTCTACATATACAACAGTCAGATTTTGCATGGATTATAAGGATTTGATTTCTTTACAACATAATAAGTTACAGAAAGCCAAGCAGCAGACGAGAATCTTCATGTTACTGCTAGCTAAGGAGAGTTCTTTTGTGGCCTCTATTTGGGTGGAACTGAAGTCCTCTTTCATCTAGTGCCACCTGCACTTTGCTGAATGCGCCATCACTGTCCACCAAATTACTTCCTTCACAGTGCAAAACAGAGGAGACATCACCAGATGTCCTATTTTCCACCTGCATTCTGCTACTGCCATGTGCACAAAAGAGTTAAGGCTGGAGCAAACAAAGACCATGCCAATGACGACCCACCATATTGTTTCCTGTTAATTCTGGAAAGATCCACATCTTTTGATATAGAGACATAGCTAATGGAGATATCAAGTCCACTTTTCCTTTTTATCTCCTGTCTGTTATTCAGACCTTTCTCCCTACTTTTGCCTGCTTTTTGTTCAACTAGCCAGGTATCTTGTTTGATGTTTACCAATAAATAAAGAGGAAGGCCGAAACCGGAAGTGTCACGGCGAGACCGGCTGGAAAAATAGCAGGCTCCAACGAGCCCTGCAGAAATCCAGCCGGACAAACTGCTGTCGGGGGGTCTTCGAACCGGAACCGTCCTGCAGGGACGGTGAAAAACGAGAGGCATCTTGGACGACCAAGAGGAACAGGCAAGTTCCTCGACAGGTCAGAGACAGCTCTTCGGACCAGTGGCAGGGGCGGTGGCCATTTCAAAATGACCGCTCTGAAGCTGGGGCAACCGGACTAAGTTTTTGTGCAGGAGCGGTGTTTGAACAGAGTGTTGGAACCGGGTGAGTGATTGGCCAACCCACAGGTAAAAGAAAATTTTGAATTTGGATATTAAAAGGTGTCCCAGAGCTGAAATTAGCGGCTAATTGGCAATTGGGAAATTTCATGGAGGGAGAAGGACAAAATGGAAGCTAAAACACCAAAGCTCAAGAAGATTCTTATTTTTACAATTGAATTTGGAGAAATTTAAAAATAAAGTAAAAGAAATAAAAGAAAAGAACTTGGGGAAAGACATTTTCTAGTTGGATTTAAAGTATTTTAAACAGTTTTGACAAGCAGCTGATTTGAGAGTATCGTGGATTTGAGAGAGCCATCTGCTGGTGTAAAGAGAGCATTGCAATACTTGGTGGAAGACGGAAGAGAAAGTGCAGCTGTGTAATTTGACCTTGACTACCGAAAGATAATCTGGGAACTGTGAGAGCTTTTAAGGAGTGTGTGTTTTTCTACATTGCTTGGCTTCGATTGTTTATGACTGTGGAAGACAATAAACCTTTGACTTGGAGTGGATTGGATTAATATTTTAATTGGACATTAGAATTTGAAAATTAAAAGAGATTATATGGACTTTAAATTTTAATTAAAGGTGATATAATATAAAAATTTTAAAACATTTGTTAAATTGGTAACATGGAGTTGTGGATGTATGAGGAATTAATTGAGATGTTAAAAAATATGCGTGAAACTGTAAAAGGAAATAAAGAGTCAGAAATTTTGCTGGAATAAACAGAGCAGGAAATAGGAAAGAAGGTGGTAAATGAGAATATAAAGGAGGAACAAGAAAACAACATTGAAGAAAAAGGGACTGAAAGTAAAAAAACAGTTTGATGATTTCACTGGGATTTACAGTGGCACAAAAAGAGTAGACAGAGGGGAACGTCCCTCAAAAAAGAATCAACCAAAGGGTAAAGAGAGAAATAGTGGGAAGAGATCAGGAAAATTTGGGGGAGAACCACTCGAACAATATACTCAAAAGAGAGAAAAAGGACTCAGGAGAAAAGATATAACACGTATAAAAACAAGAAGAAGAAGAAGAAGAAGTAGTAGTAGTTAAGGGAATAGGACAAAAGGAGAAAATTATTAAGAAGTGGAATCTTTGAGAGACCAAAAGAAAATGGTTCAATTAATTGATGTTATTGTAAGAGATGAGGAACGTAGGGCGATCAGTAATATTGCTTATGTATTAAGAAGAAAATAAGTTAAGATAAAGAAATATGTAAAGAGAATTTAATGGCTGAAATTGAAAACAGAGATATGATGTAAAATGGATTATGTATATGAAAAGATATGTAAGAATGATCCGGACAACACTTTGTTCAGAGGTGGGTTCCTACCGGTTCAGACCAGCTCTATAGAACCGTTAGTAACGTAGTGGCCTGGGTCGCTAGAACCAGCAGCGACCCAGGCCTGCCACGCCCCCGAGCCGGTTCTCTCGGCAGCGCCATAGGCGCCGCCATCTTTTTTGGTACTGCGCATGCGTGCGTGCAATGTGTGTGTGCAATGTGTGCGTGCAAAGCGTGCGCGCACCCATGACCCAGCCGCATGGCATGCAACGCCCGCACGGCGCATCCCTGAGCGAACCAGCAGTAAGAAAATCCGGAACCCACCCCTGACTTTGTTCATAAAATATGTATGTTTGCAATAAAAATTGATTAAAAAAAATAAAATAAAGAGGAAGATAACAGTATACGCAATCAAGATCCACTTTTCACACTATTCTGGCCAGTTAATCCTTGTGTGTGGAAGAGCAGGCAAACAATCTGTTCCTTTGTCAATCTGCATCCTATGTGTATAAAGGTACTTTTGGAGAAATGTACAAAGTTTAAGTAATGGTATCCTAGAAGATGAAGATGAAGACGAAGATGGAGGAGGAGGAGGAGGAGGAGGAGGAGGAGGAGGAGGAGGAGGAGGAGGAGGAGGAGGAGGAGGAGGAGGTACTTTCAAATTGTCAGCCCCACTAGTAGACCAGACCATAAAATCAACTCCAAAGAAAAACTAAAATTACTTTTATTGACATTGGCTATAATAACAGAACCTTGCATGTCTGTGCTGTACCTCCTTCCTCTGTCTTATAGTTCAGAAAATTAGGAAAGTGTCTTTCTCAGCTGCTTCTAAATGTTATCAGGATGTTCTGAACTTAAAAAAACGATCAAGCAACAGTTTTTGCATATCTCTGTCAAGGTCGTCTTCTTTACTCTCTACACCAGTGAAGGACATAAATCACAATTTGATACACTTTATGGGAAAAGATTTGCCAGGTAAATAACTAAATGAAGATGAAGTTAATCAATATCCAGAATCAGATGTTAGCACTGTATACGGTTGCAATTACAGCTATATTGAACACAGACAAATATTAGGCTGAAAATGTCCAGAATCCTCACTACGTATTGATTTTCATTCATCTGAAAACTGATGCCCGAGGCTGCTCACTGGAAGGACAGCAATGATGGTGAAAGTAAGGGAGCACTTTAAAAAAATATTTTAATAGTGGAATACAAACAACTACAACACTAACAGAAAAAAAAATCAGCAGCACCAAGATTCATATAATATCTGCTTAGTATCAATGTAGTAGTAATTCAATCCTTAAGCTTATATAATTAAATGTAGACCATTTAGAAACATAGTGCTTCACTGGCTCATTTTTAAAACCTAAAGTTTTTGAAAAACCAGTATAGATTTATATCCTGAATCTATTCCTTAGTATCAAAAGCACAGATTTTCTTTCTTTCATTCATTCATTCATTCATTCATTCATTCATTCATTCATTCATTCATTCATTCATTCATTCAGCTGCCCAGTTCCACAGTGACTCTGGGCAATTTACCATTAAAAATAAAAGAAAAGAAAACACTCCTCCACTTGCAACAGAATACCTTATTCCACAAGACTTGAAATTTTGGGCTTAGACAACTTAGAACTATGTCGCCTTAGAACCGATCTAAATGTAGTTCATAAAATTATCTGCCACAATGTCCTACCTGTCAATGACTACTTCAGCTTCAACCACAACAATACACGAGCACACAATAGATACAAACTTAATGTAAACCGCTCCAAACTCGACTGCAGAAAATACGACTTCAGCAACAGAGTGATCAATGCCTGGAATTCACTACCTGACTCTGTGGTTTCTTCCCCAAACCCAAAAAACTTTAACCTTAGACTGTCTACTGTCGACCTCACCCCATTCCTAAGAGGTCTGTAAGGGGCGTGCATAAGCGCACCAGCGTGCCTACCGTCCCTGTCCTACTGTCCTATTGTCCTCATCTATCTGTATTCACTTTGATTATGTTTATGATTATACCTATACCTGCTATCTTGTACATGTTTGACAAATAAATAAAATAGTAAAATAGTAAATATATCAAAGAAAACAAATACAGGTATATGGAAAATGAAATCAGAATCAAACATCAAAGGGATCCTAAGTCAAGGCCTGGGGAGAACAGCCCTTTGTGTGAAATGTACTGACCCTCCAGTAGAAGTCAGTAGAACTTCATACAACTATAACTTCCATATTTTCAGAATATAGTTTAACATCACATTTACACATTGAACTATTTCATTCTAAAATGGCAGAAAGAGCATGCCTTACGTTTCTTAAAAATCTGGATCCACTGATTATCCAAAACAATTCTTGATCCAATTCTTCATTCCACAATTCAGTCATATAACTAAGACTAACTTTCATTCTGTTTTTTTTAAATTTCATGTAAAATTGAATTGTTGGTTTTAATCCAAGTGTTCCATCTCTTTAGGATCCTGGGGTTGCAGGTCCTTTGGAGGCTGCTAAAGCATCCAGACTATATTAATGGCAGCAATGAAAGACTGAACTAGAGGGCTGTAGTGGGTAAAGCTGCTAGTCCTCTAGTGAGCTCCAGTCCTACTTTAGACATGAAAAATCTGCTAGGTGGCTTTGGGCCAGTCACGCTCTCTCAGCCCAACCTATCTCACAGGACTGTTGTTCTGGGGAATATAAGGAGGAGGAAGAAGCATTAAGCATGTTGTATATTTTTAAAAAGTGGGATAAAAATCTAAAAAGAAAAAAGCAGGACAAGAATGCTTGACATAGAGCAGGGGTCCCCAACCTTTTGGACCTCAGGGACCACCAAGGTCATAATTTTAAATCCCACGGACCCTAATTCATAATTTTAAGTCCCGCAGACCAGTGGTGAAATCTAAAAATTTTCCCTACTGGTTCTGTGGGCATGGCTTGGAGGCCAGGTGGGCGTGGCTTCAGGTGGGCGTGACTTGGTGATTGCCAACTTGTAAAATGTGGTGAAACTCACTTAACAAAGCTCCTGCTTAGCAACCAAAATTTTGGGCTCAATTGTGGTCATAAGTTTTTCTTTCTTTCTTTCTTTCTTCCTTTCCTTTCCTTCTTTCCTTTCCTTCTTTCCTTTCCTTTCCTTTCCTTTCCTTTCCTTTCCTTTCCTTTCCTTTCCTTTCCTTTCCTTTCCTTTCCTTTCCTTTCCTTTCCTTTCCTTTCCTTTCCTTTCCTTTCCCTTTTTTTCTTTTCTTTTCTTTTCTTTTCTTCTTTTCTTTTCTTAATTAACTTTATTTTAACCCTATTTTTTTTTTTTTTTTTTTTAGTTTTACATTTTACTTGGTATTAATTTTCA
>QLTV01002702.1:5108433-5134335 GCA_003457575.1 Thermophis baileyi
CCTCCCCCCCTTTTTCCTCTCACTCCTCTCTTCCCACCTGTCTCTCTCTCTCTCTCATCTCTCCCCTCTCTTTCTCTCTCTCTCATCTCTCTCTCCACCTCTTTCTCTCTCTCATCTCTCTCTCCCCTCTCTTTCTCTCTTTCTTCTCTCTCTCTCTCTCTCTCTCTCTCTCCCTTTCCAAGAGGAACCATTTATTTGCCCACAGCCGAAGGCCAGTGCTTCTGGAGAGAGGCCTTCATGCAACGCGCCTCCCTTGGGTTACATCGCAGCTGGGCTCCTGTTGCCACCAGAGATCGTGCTGAAAAGCCTCTACCCCGGGCCGCAGTTGCTCAGCACCGCAGCACCGCGTCTGCCTCGTGCATTGTGCATGTCGCCTTTTTCCAGGGCTGCCCTGATAGTGTTACCGGCCGGGCCACCAAAAGAGCCTCACTTCAGCCGATCACTTCCACTGAACAGGGTGCCGGCTTTTGCTCCTTGCTTCACCCGCCCTTTCGAGGCTGAGTCAGCGCAGCCCCACAAGACGTTTCCCTCCTCCCGCCGGGAGGCCTGTCTGGTTGGAGGCTGACCTTCTCCCTCTTCCCCCTCCTGCCTTTCTCTTCCTTCCCCGCCTCCTCAGAGGCCAGCCTGCCTGCCCCGGGAGACAGCACAGAGAAGGGTGCCGCAGAGCTAGTTTTGGAGGCAGCGAGGAAATGGAGGCAGTGGTTGGTGGCATTTCAGCGCAGCCAGGCAACCGGCACTAAAGGGAACACCCGGGCAGGTGGCCCTGTTGCTGCTGGAAGCCGCGGAGCCTGGCCGGTTTCCCCCACTGCTTCAAATGCTGGTGCCGCACTACAGCTGAGAGAAGCGCTTCGGACGGGCTCCTTGAGAGGTGAGTGTCTGCTTGGCCCCATGCAAATTCTCCAGCCCGGATGAAGTTTCCCGCGCCGCTTCAAATTTGCATGGGGCAAGCAAACACTCATCTCTCGAGGAGCCCATCCGAAGCGCTTCTCTCAGCTGTAGTGCGGCACCAGCATAGACGAAGTTTCCCACGCCGCTTCAAATGCTGGTGCCGCACTACAGCTGAGAGAAGCAGCCAGAGTTTGCTGTCCATTGTGGATGCTAGCTCGGCCCCTGCAAACTCTCACAACCTGCAAAATTGCACATTGCAAGTGCCACCCCAGGGCAGAGATTTCCAGCCCCACCACGGCCGGTCCCATATTCCAGAACTGTAATAGTCACACTCACAGGACTGGCCCGTTACAGCTCCTCCACCTGGGTGCACTGTCCATTGGGGACGCTAGCTCGGCCCTTGCAAACTCGTCTCTCGAGGAGCGCTCGCTGAAGCGGCGTGGGAAACTTCGGCCGGGCTCCTCGAGGGAAGAGAGTTTGCAGGGGGCCAATCTAGCAGGCACTTTCTCTCAGGCCTCTCACCCGGAGGCCTCGCAGAAGGAGAGATGTAGGTGGCTGAACCTTTCCCCCCCCCCCCGGACACCGTTGGGCGGGGCAGGGTGAGTTCTTGATCTTACCTTCCTGTTGCAGCTCCTGTGGCTCGCACCGCTATACTCAAGGTGAGGTTTGCACTCGGCCTTAAGAGTGGGGGCTGGTGTGTGGGCGGGGTGATGTTGGGCGGTGCAGCCTTGTGTTCCCGCGCGGTAATTGGTCTCGGCCATATCCGGCCCGGGGGCCAAGATTTCTCCACGGACCACCAAAATTTTCTCATGGACCACCAGTGGTCCGCGGACCACCAGTTGGTGACCTGTGACATAGAGGGCAATAGCACTGAAAAGCACACACTACTGATTTCCCAGCTCCAAATGCCTCAGTCAGTTAAGAGTCGTCCTGAAGGCTTCCATCTTAAACACCTCATTATTAAGGAATAAGCTCCAATGATCACAGTGAAATTTATACAGCCAAATAAACATGCATGAGGCTGTATGCCGTAAAGCTATAAAAATTAAACAAAATATCATTGTAATTCAAATCGACATTTGTCTAGTATAGGAAGGAAGACGAACTACACCCCCTGAGGAGGAAATATGCTGCTAAGTGTAAACAAAGCTATTAGAAGCATAATCTGCAGCAAACTGCCAAAATATGATTAATTATTGAAATTATCCTTAAAAAGAGCAATTATAACAATACGTTTCTCCTGGAGATGGACTAAAGAATGATGAATATTATTCCTTACTCTTTTTATAATATACTAATGCTCATCCCAAAATGCCAGATAGCATTGGTCTAAGACTTATTTCCACATCTAGTAGCCAACCTTGGATGGTCTCAAAATTTTATTTTATTTTTTATTATTTTATTTATTTATATTTAACCTTTATTCTTTTTTTTAATAACCCAAGGTGGTGAACATATCTAATAGTCCTTCCTCCTGTTTTCCCCACAACAACAACAAGGTGAATTGGGCTGAATGTCGCCCAAGATAACCTAGCCAATTTTTCATGCCTAAGTTGGGAAACTCACCCTTTCCTGGTTTCTAACCTGGTGCCTTAACTAGACCAAAAACAGGGTCAGAAAACTCCAGGGTTAGGCTAGAATGTGTTGTTTGTTTGTTTGTTTGTTTTTAAAAAGCAAACCAGAAGTAGGCAATAGCAAGCCTTTTCCAAAATTCTTGCCAAGGTGTATCCATATAATTATCACGAGCTAAATTCGAATTGAGGGACTCTTACCAATTTTGTCTCTGTGTGGCAAGAAGCCATGTTAATCATTTGCATACTTTTACAACATGTACTGTATATTACTAAATCTCAGACTCCCAACCATTTGGGGAGGTGTTTTCTGCAAATTATTTTCTAATTATGAGTTTAAGCACAGAGCTTTTTTCTATCCATTGTTTTCCTGTCCATTCCTCCTAAGAATCTCAGAATATTGAGGTTTGGACTCTTTCATAGCTCATGCCCTTAACAATAGCCTTCCCCATTTGTCTTGTCTCCTATTCTTTTGTAAGAAGCACAAAAAAGCAAGGTTAAAAGAGAGGTGGTTGACCAACGGACTCCATCAACCCTTTTTGGTTTCTTTATACTAACTTAACTAACATGCAAGTAAAACTTGCAAGAATAAGAGATGTCCAACTTTGTTGCCACTAATTATACTTATCAAAACTGCCTTGCTAATATTCATTTTATCTGTAAAATTTAAATCCAAATAAATATTTTTAAGACTTTGCAATCTTAAAATTCCTACAGTCTAGCTTTTAGCGGTATTTAATAGTGTCATTGAAAAGTTGTTTTATTTAGAAAGTAAAGACAAAATCACAAGGTTGACCAATTGTTTTGGCCCCTGGATTGCCAAGTCAGAGGTAGCACATTTGCACATGCAGCTAATCTGTCTCTGTCACACTTTCTGACTCTCCTCCATTCTCTCTTTTCTTCCCACCATTTCTTGTGTGGTTTCCTCTTACTGATCTGCAGGGGAAAAAGAAAGCCCTCACCTTGCCCTAATTTTCAACCTACTTACAGAAAATGAGGGAAGATTTTGTTCCTCCCAGTAAACCAACACAATATTGTTGGTCTTTTCTTGCCACAGCTATGTTCCACCAGGCCAGGTGGCCATCAAGACAAGTGTCTCCCTGCTTTCCTATTGACTTACCAGCTTGTCTTTTCTGCAGTTGGCAGCTTATGCATGTCCAAGCCCCCTGTCGAGCAATTAAATCACTCCACTCAGACTTTCTCCTTGCACTCCATTCTGCAAGCAAATATCTATTCTATTCTATACTGTATTATACTTCAGGCAGTGAAACATGCATCTTACAGCAACTGGTGATGAGCTGATGTGATTACTGTACTCTGAATCTATCAGCAGTTCATTGTCATGCTATGAGGGACAAGAATACTGGCAGTTTGGCTGGAACAAAAAGGTTTAAAACAGGGGCTTAAACGGACATCAGATGACATGTTTACAATCCAGCAAAATTCAGCTTTCCAGATCACAGAAGCATATGCAGTTAAAAGATGATGCAATTTCACATCTGGGTTTACTGCTATCTAGTAGGGCCATGCACATTTCAAAAATCATAGTATGAAAAGGAAACACTTCATGGTATGTTTTTTTCTGGGCAAGTCTGAACAAGGCTGGAAGTATCAATTCATTAAAGTTTCTACAACTCTTGTGTGGAAATCTGGGGGGGGGAGTCAGGCGGGGAGGGGAGGCTATTTTAAAAAATAAATAGGGAAGGGCTGTGATTGTGTTTGCACAAGCTCCAAAGCATCTATTCTAAATCATTTTCAAAGCATGCCCAGCTTTATTATTTAGCCTATTTCTAGTTAATTCTCTGCTCTGTATCTTGTAAATCCTCTAGTGTGAACCTCTGAATTGCCTCTATTATTGGGCAGGGTAGGATCCCTGGATTTCACATAACTCTTGTGTAAATCTTTGAACTGCCTTTTACAGAGCATATGGGTGAATCTGGATTTTCTGTTTCTTTCTTGAATTGATAGGGAAGGAACGTGTAGGAGAAGAAGAGCAGGACCTGATGATGAAGTTACTAGAACAGGGGTCCCCAACCCCCAGGCCGCAGCCCACTACCCAACCACGGCCCGTTCGGAACCGGGCCGTGGAAGTGGCAGGTGAGTGTGCATGTGCACAACTCCACTTGCATGAATGGTGGGTGATCGTGCTCACACGCAAAGCTCCATTTGTGTGAGCAGTGGGCACCCGTAAATGGAGTTGCGTGCGCTCATGCGTGTTCCTCCTGCTCACACGGAACCATCTCCTCTCCCCCTCCCCCACCGGTCTGCCAAGCTGGAAAGTTTGGGGATCGCTGGTGTAGAATACCATGCAGGCTGGGGAATTCTGGGAGTTGAAGTCCGCATATCTTGAAATTGCCCATCACTGCTGTACCCAATGCATGACAACACAGTAATATAATCATTAGGAAAAAGCTGACATGCTTATCTTCAGTCAACATGCCAAACACTTGAATTTCTGCCAGAAACTGTGTTTTGATCCCACTGCACCATTCTTACATACCTTTCTTCGGTGTTTTAATTACAGTCAATAATACTGCTTCTTCAATAACAACAGCAACAAAGAAGGAGGAACATATGGCATTCCAAACATTAGGCGAAATTAAATATAACAATAAAATGTGTCGGTACAGATACGATTGAAAAGGTAGTAGCAGGGACGACTGCTTGCAAGAACAGAATTGGGAAACAGAAGTATGTATGCTCATAGGAATCCTTCCCTAACCAGGGCTGATTCAAACCGGCTTTGAATACGACAGAGCTTAAGTTCTTCTCAAAAGCAACCTGGTGATGATGAGAAGTAACAGCAGATTTTGGAATTAAAAAAACCATTCTTTGCTCCATGTAGCATTCAGGCTTGTTCCTTTTCTCAAATCTATTTTACCCATAAATCCTTTTCACTGGCACTTCACTGCACAAAGGACACAAAGAAGGCAACATTAAAGATATTTCCATCTTCAGAGCTCAAAACCCATGCAATTAGATTTCCCCTCATTCAGCCTTTCTAATCTTCTGCGCTGACAGATTGCTCTGCCATAAATCCCATTATTATTTTATCCCACTGACCAAAATCTACATCCAGCAAACATTTATCAAATCCTTTACCACAAAAAAGCAAGGCAACACAAGGGTGCTCTCTTTTGTACATTAGGCTACTTTTGTCTTACATTAACTTTGGAAATAACAATTGCACATAATGGGTAACCTGACGGTAGATTTTAAACAGAAACAATGTCTGAAAATTCATTCTGACATTCTTGCTGGATAAAACGTGTTCCTCTTTTAAACAGTCTAAAAATAAACTGCTGAGTCCATTGTTCAAACATCCAATATGTCCAGTATTAAAATGTGTTGCTTTATTTTGTATTAGTAAATTAAAGTGTCCTTCTCCTTTAATTGTAATCATCTGAAAGTGGATTTTAAAATGACAGGCTACAAGAATGATATAGGAAAAGATGCTACACAGGACCTACAAAAGAAACTGGCTCATGTCTTAGCAAAAGAAAAGAAATATTTTTTAAAAATTACTTCCCCTTCATCGTAACAATTATAAAGTTTTAACAACTTATCACCATCTCTTAAAATAAAATAAAAAAACCCACCTCATCATCACTTATCTATAAACAGATCCTTATAACCTCATCATTTCAATCCTGATGTCAGCAAAAGTCCATTAAGAATTACAGAAATAACATCATAGTACTTGACCTATAACCAGAATTAGAGCAGGAATTTCCATTGTAAGTTGGGGTAGTCATAAACAGAGTCATCCTATGATCAGACCTAATTTTATGACCATTTTATCATAGTTGTTAAACAAATCACCATATTCTTAAATGAAGCAAGTGGTTGTTATGTGAATCCAGCTTCCCCAATTGCAGAACCTGTCTGGAAAGACTGCGGGATGCTGCAACCGGTCATAAATATGAGTCAGTTGCCAAGCGCCCAAATTGCAATCATATGACCACAGGATCGTCACATGGTCATAATTGCAAGGACAGGTCATAAATCACTTTTCCAGAGGTTGTTGTAACTTTGAACCCTCATTAAATGAACAGTAAGTCAAGGACTACCTGTATCTATTTTAACTTTTAAACCAAATAAACCAATTTTATATTCCTTCTTTTTACGTTTAACAAACTTAATTTTTAATCACTTCAAATAAGTCCTGGAGTCTGTTTTCTTTTAATTTTTTTTCTTTCTTCCTTTCTCACAACATCCTTCAACATTTCAGATCTTTTTTTTGTAAATCCAATATAGGAAAATCATGGAAGTCACTCTTTTGATTTATCACTTGTACATCAGAGTACAGATTAACAGAGTTGGAAGGAACCTTGCAGGTCATCTAGTCCAACCCCCTGCCCAAGCAGGAGACCCTACATCTGCCTCTACCTAGGATCGAACTCACAACCTCCTGATTGTGAGACAAGAGCTCCACCTCTAGGCCACAGCAGCATAATAACTTTCAGTTATTATGATATCATCTGGTTTCATTTGCATACCCAATGTAGCATATCATATCTTCAAGGACAGCCGCATGTAGAGTGTATTGTAGTAATCCAAACAGGAGGTGACTAAAGCATGAGTGACCATGAGCAAGACCTCCCAGTCCAGGAAGGGGAGTGCACTAGATGAATCTGTGCAAAGACCCCCTAGCCATGGCCGCCACCTGCTCCTTGAATAGGAACCATGAGTCCAGGAGGACTCTCAAAATGCATACCAGTTCAATCCAAGGAAGAGTCAAAAATGAAATATCATCTGGACTTGGGTGGCCAAAAACCCATAGCCACTCTGTCAGTCAAAGCCAGTTTCTCCCTATCCAGAGCTTAAAGCTTCAAGGCATTCAGCACAGCATTACCAGTCTGGGGTAGAGAGATATAATTGGATATCCTCAAATATGCCCAATGTTATAGTATTTTGCTCCATTCTGTGTTAATAAGTCAAATGTTAAGTGTTCTCCTTTAATTGTAATATATATATTCAATTTCTATAGCCTCCCACCTCAGTCCAAATGATTCCATTTTATTTCATGAATTCCAAACAACAGCTTTTTCCCACAGGAAGGATTCTCACAATCTATTTCAAAAACTTATTTCAAATCTATCTGGACCCCTTAATCCATTTATAACTTTCCAAAATCAACATTCTAATCACCCTTTTGCCACTTATTCCACACACAAAAAAATCTCCTTAAGCTTCTTGCTTTAGAACTTCTTTCACTAAGGATTAAAGTCAACTCGCCCACTGCACATTATCAGACTTGTCGATTGGAAGGTTCTTAATAGTTGAAAAGCAGTTAAAAAGCAATTTTGAAAAGTTGGCAGGGGAAGGATTTTGAAACAATCTCAGTATTTAGGCATCATAGTGTGGGATCAGCCTGGAATCAATGATCAGTGAGTTTCTTCACTTGATGTAATCAGGAGAGACTAAACAACTAAGTGTCATGGATGAAATAGTAGCCATTACGTAACATAGTTTGATGCTGGAAATCATAATATAACTATTTGCTCACATTAACTAGGACTACTCAGGTCTGGGAAGGAACACACTGAAAAACTATACCTTGGAGAAATAATGTTATGATTCCACACATGTAAAGGCAACAATTTTCCTACACCCCAAAATTAGTATTGCTTTAAGATAAATAATTTTGCCCTAGTAATGTCCTCTCTATGATGTCAAAGAGGGAATAAGGACAGTCAGTTTATCACTGAGTCTCTACAATCTAATGTCACATGGTGGTATTTGTGCCCCATCACCTGAACATCAGAGCCTCTGGTCACAAATAAAGTGTCTCTATGAACCAATGCTAGCTCCTCACCTACTGCAGGACCCAAAACACAGGAGGGCAGATTTCTTAATGGGTGACTTTCCTCTCCTGACACAATCAAGTTTTAATGTGCCCAGGTCTGCTCAACAGACAACTAAGTCAAGGTTGAAAGTCATATAGTAAACCAACCTCTCTCCTTACCTTCCTTCCATGTCTAGTCTAATGAAAAGAAAACTAGGGGTGACATGAGAGCAGTGTTTGAGGGGCTGCCACAAATAAGAGGGGGTCAACTTATTTTCCAAAGTACCAGAAGGAAAGCCAAGAAACAATGGATGGAAACTAATCAAGGAGAGAAGCAACCAAGAACTAAGGAGAAATTTCCTAACAGTGAAAACAATTAACCAGTGTTGCCTTCAAAAGCAGAATGCTCCATCACTGGAGGTTTTAAAGAAGACATTGGGCAACCGGATGTCTGGAATAGCATAGGGCTGTGATGGCGAACCTATGGCACACGTGCCACAGGTGGCACGCGGAGCCATATCTGCTGGCACGGGAGCCATTGCCATAAATCAGCTCCAGCGTGCATGCGCACACTGGCCAGCTGATTTTTGGCTGGCCCCACCCCCTCCACTCCCAGGAGTCTCCAGCGGCCCATTTTGAGGTAAGTAAAGGGCTCGTGCGGAGGCTCTGGGAGGGTGTTTCTGGCCTCCAGAGGGCCTCTGGGGGGGAGGCCGTTTTCACCCTCCCCAGCCTCCAGGAAAGCCTCTGGAGGCTGGGGAGGGTGAAAACCGGGCCTTCCGGTCCCACTGGAAGTCAGGAAATGGGCCGTTTCCGGCCTCCGAAGGGCCTCTGGAGGGGTGGGGAAGGCTGTTTTTGCCCTCCCCAGGCTCCTAGAAAGCCTCTGGAGCCTGGGGAGAGCAAAAAACAGGCCTTCCGGTCCCACCGGAAATTGGGAAACGGGCCGTTTCCGGCCTCCGGGGGGCCTCCGGCAGTGGTGAAATCTAAAAATTTTCCCTACTGGTTCTGTGGGCGTGGCTTGGTGGGCGTGGCTTGGTGGTCATGTGACCAGGTGGGCATGGCCAACTTGTAAAATGTGATGAAATTCACTTAATAATGCTCTTTCTTTGGGTTGGCCTAAGGTTGGTCTAAGGTTGGCCAAGTGCCTAAGGCGCACTAAACCCCATTCCACGTCTTCCAAAGCAGACCACCATGGCTTGAGGTGAGGTCACGACAGCCACGCCAAACAAACACCGCTCCATTTATGGTTCTAGCAAGACGGACTGACTCCCCGACCGAGCCTCAAAACAACAATGCGGGGAGAGGCGTGGCTTCGGAAGGCAGCTGCAAGCGGCACCTCGGGCGCTTCCCCAACAAGACACCGTCGCTGCGCCGTTCACGGGCAGTTCAGCGCAGCAGAGCTCTCCACCCACTCGGCCGGCTGTCAATCATTCTCCCCTCCCAGCCACTCACTCACCCACCCACCCATCCACCTCGCGGCAGGGCAGGTGGGCGGGCTGGAATTCCCGCGCGCTGGTAGGAGAGAAGAATGAGGGCAAAAGGAAAAGAAAGGGGGGGAGAGGGGGGGAAGAGAGATGATATAGCTATTTAGCTGCCTTTTTTTAGCACCGCAATCCATTTGAGCGAGCCGGATGCAAAAAAATGTTTTAAATAAAAATTAAAATAAAAGCCTGAGCCGAACAATTAGACGTGGCACTCACGAAACAAAAGGAAGCGACCACCAACCAGCCCCTTTCCCCAACTGGAATCAAGAGCAGCATCCGAGTTGAACACCGGAACGGATCGACGAGGAAAAAAGGGGGCTTCAGAAATTGTGAGGTTTTTACACACACACACACACACACACACACACACACATACACACTTCCACTCCACAATAGGCACAAGCAGCACGGAATCCAGACATCCCCCCCATCCACGAAATCTACTTTAAGGAGTTGAAAGGAAGGAAGGACCTTTAGGGGCGGAGGGGGCTTCCAATGCAAACTCCCCCCCATCTACACTCTCGGGGACCGTCCGGTAGACAAGAGAACCGAACAAAAAGGGATTCCCCGAAGCCATCCGAGGTGCCGAGGTGGCGCAGTGGTTAGAGTGCAGTACTGCAGGCTACTTCAGCTGACTGCTAGCTGCAGTTCAGCGGTTCAAATCTCACCGGCTCAAGGTTGACTCAGCCTTCCATCCTTCCGAGGTGGGTAAAATGAGGACCCAGATTGTTGGGGGCAATATGCTGACTCTGTAAACCACTTAGAGAGGGCTGTAAAGCACTATAAAGCGGTATATAAGTCTAAGTGCTATTGCTATCCACGCGTGGCTCGCTGGACAGAGTGGGAATGGGACACACAGGCACGCGCACCCCACACCAACCCGTGCTCAAAGCCTCACCGGGCGGCTCAGCGCAGCGCGGCCCCTGCAGCGCGCCCCGGCAAAGCAAGCGAGCGAACAGGTGGGCGCTCCGTCATTGTTCGCTCCCCTTTGGCCCCCCTCGCAGCCCTTCGCTGCTGCTGCTGCAGCGGGCTGAGGGAACATTAGGGTCATCCCAATGCGGGGAGAAAGAAGGGGGGACAGGGGGGCTGGGGGAGAGTACCAGATCCTCGGCCCCGGGAGGATGGCACACCAGCGGGTCAAAACAAGGGTCGCTGCCCGGCTGGGTCGAGCTGGAGCAATGCTGGCAGGCAAGGGGGAAGCCTCTTTCGGGCTCAGCTCTGCCCTGCTCCCGGTTTCGTCCTCTGAGGCTTCCCGCAGGAGCACCGGTTAGTGGTTAGAGGACAAGCGGGCGAGGTTGGATAGGGAAGCGGTGCAAGACACCCGGGGATGAGGTGAGGCTTGAAGGGGAGGGCAAGAGATGAAGCAGCCTCAGCCGCCGCCGCGCTTACCTCGGCCCACCAGGCACAGCAGCAAAATCCCCGCCGCAGCCGCCAAAGGCGAGTGCCTGCACCTCCACACTGACCACATCCTGCTGCGCTCCCTGAGACCGCATGTGCAGCCCCGGGAAATCCGCTTGCCATCCTGGAGCGCCACCGCCGCCACCCCTCTCAGCCCCAGAGCAACAGCAGCTGCGTCTCCACAAAGGGCCGCCCGCCCACCCACTGGCCAGGCCGGGCCGAGCTGGACGCTGACCTCAGAAGGCAAGCGGGCGTGGGGGACCACCGGGAAGGCTGCTAGCTCCCTTCCCCATGGCCGGCCGGCCCCAACATGCTTGCCTGCCTTCCACGCGGTCTTCCGCTTGCCTGCCTTCGCAAGCTGGCCACGGGGACATCGGGAAGGCCGTGTGGAAGGCAGGCAAGCATGTCGGTAATGGAGTAGGGAAGGCAGGCTGGGACAGTGTGGGGGGCAGGGGCAGCTAGGGAGGCCGCGACTTCACAGGCTTACCTGGCAGGCAGATCAGGGGTGCAGCGCTTCAGGCAGGCAAGCTGCAGAGCAGAGACTGGGCGGGGCAGGGCAACCAAGCAGCAACCGGGGGACCGGTTCGGTGGCGTGGTCAGCCAGCCATCGCTACCGGTTCGGCAAACCAGGCCACATGTCCACTAACGGTTTTCCCAAGCTGGTCTGAACCGGTAGCATTTCACCCCTGGCCTCTGGGGGGGGGGGAGGCCATTTTCGCCCTCCCCAAGCTCCTGGAAAGCTTCTGGAGCCTGGGGAGAGCGAAAAATGGGCCTTCTGGTCCCACTAGAAGTTGGCAAATGGGCCGTTTCCAGCCTCCGGAGGGTCTCCATGGGGGTGGGGAAGGCCATTTTCGCCCTTCCCAGGCTCCTTGAAAGCCTCTGGAGCCTGGGGAGAGCGAAAAACGTGCCAAAAGCGGGGGGAACACTGGGGGGTCATGCATGCATGTGCGGGGGCGGGGCACATTGAATTATGGGTGTGGGCACACGCACGCGCAACCCCCCGTGCTCCCCCCACTTTTGGCATGCGACGGCAAAAAGGTTAGCCATCACTGGCATAGGGTCTCCAGCTTGGGCAGGGGTAGAAGACCTCCAAGGTCCCTTCCAACTCTGTTACTCTGTTAAACTGAGTGTTTATTAGCAACAACCTGAAACCAAAGTTGCCAATGATTTGAGCACCAGGATTCAGGATCAGAGTTACAGAGATGGAAATGGGGAATAACATAAAATTATTGAATTCCCTTTTTGGGTCATCATAATGTATGGCTTCCTAAGCTTTGATAGTTTGTTGATATTGTATTTAAAAAAGAATATTTATTTTATTTATTGATTTATTTATATATTCATATTCATATTTATTTAGAAACTGCCCATCTCCCCATAGAGTAACTCTGGGTGGGGAATATGTTGCACACAGAGACACATTCTGTTGCCCCTGTCTTTGAACACAATAAGGAAGTCCAAGGAATAAAGGGCTAATTTAGAGAGTCCAGCTCCACCACTGAGTACTAAAGGATGCATCATATTGCATCCTTTATTCTGCCATATGTGACTTTCTGCATTCCAATGAAATCATTTAAGTGTGAATTAATAAGAGCTGTCAGCAAGAGCTCTGTGAAGAAGTAGAGAGGAAAAGAAAAAGGCAAGGATCAAATCAGTGTAATGAAAAAAGGAGTAGCTATTTTCATGCAAGGGTTGTTAGCCCTATAGTTACTATTTCTAAAAATAAGGCAGGATTGTCAAATAATGTTTGTTATGTCTGTGTATATGCTTTGGGTATATATAGAAACACAAATTCTTAGAGAATATTTTCTGATGTTTCTATCAGTATTTTTTTATTCTCCTTATTTCCAATTGTAAAATCACATTCTGTCAAGCAACATGGTGCAGTGGTTACAATTCAATAAAAATACAAGAGACCTGTGTAAAGATCTACCAGGTTCACTAGATGACTTCTAAGCCTAATTTATCTCACAACTTATTGCAAAGAAAACATTGGGAGGTGAGACACTATTCATAAGTTCCATGGAAGAGATGTTTTGATATAAATATAATAAGAAACAGCATATTTTGTTCTTCATTTCATGTATTATGGTTCCCAGAGGAAGAACTACAGAAAATACTATATTGTAAGAATTTTTCTAAATCTTCTATGCTGCTAAATGAAATTATCTACAATATATATGTCTAAGGCTTTGTTATTGGGAATAACAGTGGAGAATTTCTTGTGACCGAACAGAAAATAAGTAATACAACTTCTTAAGAGGTATTCTTCAGTATTTTTCTTTATGCCAATCTTTGTGGTCTCCTAACGTGTTCATCTATAGTTCTAAGACTTCTACTAAATTACTGTACTTTAAATGTATTAATCTGAATCTACTTTGATTTGACACAAAAAGGCAATTAATTCTTCACCAAACATTTCCACTATGTAAAAAGCTGTCTCAAGGAAATGAACGAAAATCTATTAAAGATAATTACTGCTCTTCATTCAATGCTCTGAGCACAATAATTATTCTTTTGCTCAAAGATCTCTTCTGTTAATTAAAGCTAGAGACAAATCTCAGCTACTATAGCCCAACAAATATTTCCAATGTTTTTTGCCAGGTCAAAAAATCACCACCCCATCAACCCAAGTATCTAATATAAATGTGCTGGGAATGAAGACACATATCAGACAGCAAATTATTTAATTCTGCTTGCTCTATCAGTACAATCTAGTCCTACTAACATTTAGTAACCTAAATTTTGCAGGTTGTCTTGTACACTGGAATCCTAGTTTAAAGACCAAAACAATTTCCCCCTAGAATTGTCTAAAAATTGGTCAGATTTGCAAAACGGATCACTGCATATGTCCTGATAAACAGTTTAGTTCACATTGGGGTAGCTGTTCATAGTACGACATTCCTTATGCAATGATCTGTGTGGGAGAATTGTTAGAAGAAAATGTTTTCACCAAATTACATCAAACCGAAGTAGGATCTTCAGCTAGGCAATCAAGGATGCAAAAATGATCAAATTATGGTCATAAAATAGAGCAAATGATAGTTTTCTATTACATGATGGGCCATTTTCATCATTCTATGTTCTAGAATCAATCTTCTTTCTATTAAACACCTATTAGCAAAATTCTACACATGCTGTATTCCGCATGAAGCAGAAGAACTAAAGTTTCTAAGAGGAGTGCAGTTGCATAAATATGGAATAGGAAAGCCTAACAATGGGAGCAGTATTATGATGCTAAGGACCTTACAAAATATAGCCTTCTGCCGGCTCTGCCCCAAATTACTCGTGAGGCCAAATGGAGAACACATATGAGCCTTTCCTTAATTATGATTGGAATCCCAAAATGATTGATTAGCTGCACACAACTCAGGGGTGAAATCCAGCAGGTTCTGACAGGTTCTGGAGAACCGGTAGTGGAAATTTTAAGTAGTTCAGAGAACTGGTAGCGGAAATTTTGAATAGTTCAGAGAACTGGCAAATACCACCTCTGGCTGGCCCCAGAGTGGGGTGAGAATGGAGATTTTGCAATATCCTTCCCCTAGGAGTGGGGTGGGAATGGGGATTTTGCCGTATCCTTCCCCTGGAATGGGGTGGGAATGGAGATTTTGCAGTATCCTTCCCCTGCCTGCCATGCCCATCAAGCCACGCCCACCAAGCCACACCACGCCCACAAAGCCACGCCCACAGAACCGGTAGTAAAAAAAAATTGGATTTCACCACTGAGACAACTGTGCAATTAATCTAACAACCACCTTTTATCATTTGTTTTGCAGAACAAATAATTATTGGAGACTATGCAGTCAATATCATATAATTCAATATAGGTAGGCTAATGTTGCTTCCTTTCATTTGGAAGATGATATATCTTTTCCAAATGTGATCAACAAATGCGTACATTTTCCTTTTTTCATTTAGATCCTCCCATACCCTACTCCCACTTAGAGAAGATAAAGATTCAAACAATTCCAAGGTGATAGACTTCAGAGTTTAGACATCGTTCCTTTAGTGTAGTGGAAGATTATTAAAGATTTTATATACTACCATTCAGCATCCTCTTTCTGCATTATTTTCTTTTATAGCAGCATCTCGTAACTTGTTCTTCACCGTCCAGTATGGATACATTTATTATTTCAGAAATGGAAAGATCCATTAAAAACACCTCTAAATATAAGCTGTAAACTAATAAAAGAACATGATTGTGTGTGGGGGGGGGAATACTTCAATTTATACTCTTACATATTGTTATAAAATAATCTTATGTAAAGAGAATATGCCATGTATTTATGTTCAAATTACACTGTAACAACCAAGGGAACAACTGATTAGATCAAAGAAACAAGTTTGTCTGTAGCTTCTCCTGCTGGAACAACTGTATTTCATAAAGATATATAACACCCCATTAAACTGCAATTAGACTCTAGCAGGGGCAGTCAACAAACCATTTAGCAAATAAACTATTAAAGTGCTTCACACTATAGTTTATAAATGACATTCATATAAATAGTTTTGAACATCGATTTTTTAAAAGGGGAGGAGAAGAATCCACGTTCTTGTCTGGAATCATCACTATCAATTTCCACCTGAGCAAAATTTTAAACCTTCCATATCATATTGCTGCTCTTAGGTCTTATGATGCTTCCTGCATTTTCCAAGAAAGTGCCCTAAGGAATTTTCCTTATGACCAGGATTTGAAATCCAAATCCAGTGGCTAAACTTTGGGCTTTTGCCATTGCAAAGAGCAGCAGATGTTACTATATAATTTGAAACAAGCCTTCAGATGTTGTTTTGGTGATAATTTTAGATCAATACATACTTAGACCAATTTAAACTTAAGAGTATTCCCACTACATGTTTTAATATATAGAAATAGAAATAACAGAGTTGGAAGGGACCTTGGAAGTGTTCTAGTCCAACCCCCTGCTTAGGCAGGAAACTCTACACCACTTCAGACAAATGGTTATCTAACATCTTCTTAAAAACGTCCAGTGTTGGAGCACCCACAACTTCTGGAGGCAAGTTGTTCCACTGATTAACTGTTCTAACTGTCAGGAAATTTCTCCTTAGTTCTAAGTTGCTTCTCTCCTTGATTAGTTTTCACCCATTGCTTGTTGCTCTACCCTCAGGTGCTTTGGAGAATAGTTTGACTCCCTCTTCTTTGTGGCAGCCCCTGAGATATTGGAACACTGCTATCATTCATGTTAAACAGAGCTCCTCATAGTACACCGTGCTAATAGAAGAAAGAAAGGCAGAGACAGAGTGGACATCATGGGAAGGAACTTCCAGAATTGCATGTCAAGATCAAAGAGGGTTTTGAGGTTAAGAAGCTGAGGAACATGTATATGGAGATTCTCAGTCATCCAGGTCATGGTTGTTCCAAAGGTGTTCATTCAAGAGGCAACTGGACTTTCAGATTTTTCTTTGAAGACGTTTTGCTTCTCATCCAAGAAGCTTCTTCAGCTCTCCACCATCCAGTCAGAGCTGAAGAAGCTTCTTGGATGAGAAGTGAAATGTCTTCAAAGAAAAACCAGAAAGTCCAGTTGCCTCTTGAATGAGCGCCTTTGGGACAAGCTGAGGAACAGAGAAGCCACTAGAGATCCTACGATGGTTAAAATGGGCTAATCAGCTCTAGTAACTCTTGAATTTGAATTGTGTACTGTTGGTTTCTATCCAGAGTAACATTGTCCCATAAGACTCAAACAGACTGAGCAGTTGAGATATAAATTTAATAATAAATAAATAAGGATTTATGAGATGCTGAGGGAGGTCAGGAGAAGACTCACCAAAGCATTCAGCAGCACAACCATGGGAAGAAGTGTGCTGAGGGGAAGAGTTGTGAGACAACTTAGGATAAGCCTAAAATTTGGCTAGGTTTGAACATGTGAGAGGATGGTAGCAAATAATAAGAACAAAGGTTTGCCTATCGAAGCTGGTCACCTATCACCTCTTCCACTTGAGAGTGGATAATACAGTGTCAACTAATCAACTAAGCCCTTTTCTTAGATCTAGAAGGAATAGATATAGTATAGGATAAGTAGGACCTAGAGGAGGTGCACATACCGTATATTAGGAACATGCGTATGTTAGGTACACAGTATCTGTAGTGTTAAGATTTGCTTCCTTGGAATGCTTTTGAGAATAAATGCAAGCCTGGAGGAGACAAAAAGTGCTCACTTGATAATATTCCTTTAGATTGTTTCAGGCTATAGTCAAGAGGTGGAAAAATGCCCACTAAAAATGCAAACAACGACGTTGAAGTTGGTAAAAAATGAAACAGCTCACATACTCTGATAAGGCTTGGCTTATATCCAACTGCTTATTTCTGTCTTTGTTTCTGAATCAAATAAGAAGAAAAAATGGAAATTGTGTGGTCTTGCGCTCTCCTCATCAAATCTTGAACTCATATCTCTGTATTCTCAATGACAGCAAAATACAGTAGTCAAGTAGTTCTCCAGTTCACAAATGAAGGCGAATATACGTGTCCCAGGATAATGTTGCAGGATCCAATCTGAGTTGGTCACCCTGACCAGAGGTCTTCTGAGCTTTCAGACTCGTGCTGGAAGCCATCTTCAGGGAACTTCGCTCTAGTTCTCCAGTTCCTTGTCTACATGGAAATTAGACTTAGGTCTTGTTTTATAACCTTCCCTGTACATATAATCCAAGAATAGGTACACACCGAAATTTGCCAGTATCTGAAAGCATAGTTCAGGTATCTATGTGGATAACCCAGTTATTCTAGTTCAGTATATATTGCAGCTGCCAAGTGCTGAGCTCACCATAGACTCTTTGTTACAGAAGGATACTTGCTTCTCTACAAACTAACATGCCAAGTCTGGGTGTCCCAATTCAAAGTAGCACAATCTATCACAAGGAACTTATAAAGCTGCTGGAGTTATTCTTCCATAGACTTCCTTACATTACACATGGCATTTCAATTCAAGCTATGAATAATGGATGCCGAATACCGCATGGCAAGGAATTTCCACTGTTTCTGATCTATCTCACTATGCACCAAATAACTTTAATGCAATACTTTCCACTAATATGTCTGCTAAATGCCAATAATAAGTCGAGTACGCTCCAATGTATAAGGTTTCCTGCAACAATGTCAAATGAACCAGAATCTAAAGTGTCTATTTACTCGGTTATGAAAGAGCATTCTAGTTGCCATCTATATATACTTTGGGGGGAAGCAGGTATCACCTTGGGGATTTATGAACAAATACACTGAGGAAAAATCAAAGATTCATATTATTATATCATCTGGGAATCTTTTGACTGGTGTCTGAAGCTCTTGATAGGCAGTTATAATGCCACATATCGCGTGTGCGTTTGGCAACAATACCAGCTACTGTCAGTAAAATGGCTTTATGGTGAAGGATGAAGCTTGTAATAGAAAAAATCATTCTCTGTGTTTCCTTTGTAATCAAGACTAGTAGGGGAAAATAATAGCAAAGCTAAAAAGCAGTAAATCTGGATAGAAGGTGGCATCTGAACCAACTGAAATGTTATTTACTTCCAACCCAAGTCAAGAACAGAAAGTCCTGTTAGTCCATTGAGCAATTTAAACAGAAGTGAGTACTGCAGTTATTAGTGAACAACTTAATACCAGCATATAAATGGACAAGTGCAGAATCAGCCTTCAAGGGGCATGAGGACAGTATGACTCCCCTTCATACTCATCTTTCTCCAAACAATGATTGACACCTTCTCTCCCATGCTTAGTTCAGTACAATGAGCACATGGTACAGAATTTTTCCTTCCTGTAATAGCTAACTGGTTTTTGCACCAGGTGTTGCTCACCCACTCCTCACCTCGTTTTCATGTCTGCTTTGGGGGCTTAAAGTTAAGAAGGAGAATTTCCTCTGCCAATTTGCTTTAATTAGGTTGTCATTTCCTATTCTATTGCCATTACTCCTAGTACTATGCCTTGTGGAAGGCTAGCTGCATTATTCCTTTCCCAAAGTGTCAAGAACTAAACAAACTGCAAAGCTTCTATTGCTTGCATGATGGTTACAGGTAGTCCTCCTTTAATGATCGCTCATTCAGCAACCATGAATGACAGCACCAAATGAGTAATACTTAAAACTGGTCCTCATAGTTATGGCCGTTGCACCTGGCGACTGGATCACTATTATGACATTACAGATCACTATAGCCAGGTGATCACCATTTGCGATCTTCACAGTCAGCTTCTGACAAGCAATGTCAACAGGGAATATGACATTGTGCTTAACATCGGCACAGGATTCACTTAACAACGGCAACCAGAAGTGCTGCAACTGTCACCACTAAGCATTTAAGTATCACCTAGCAACAGAAACTCAGAAATTCATTCCTAATTACAGGTAGTCTCTGACTTACAAGCGGTCATTTAGTGACCATTCAAAGTTGCAACAGCCTTAGAAATAGCCAATGATGGAGATTCTGGTCCCAATTGTGGTCATTAAGCAACGGTTACCTGTAATATCCAATTATATGATTTTAGTTCTTCTGAGGCATCAGAGAAGCCTAATGTGGAGTAATCAAATCCAAGATGCTGCCTTTCTCAGAGCAAGGTCTGTGATGAGGAAGCCTTGGTTTCATTGTTGTAACATCTCACACAGTGAGCTTTGGCCTTCCATTTCTGCATTCAGTTGAGACTCATCGGCTTCGGTATTAAACAGGCCTTTCCAATAAAACAGCCAGTATTGTAAAGTCACATGCAAGGTTGTTGATTTCAATAATGCATGCTATTGGAGTTCCTCTTAATTGGATAGTGTGAGTTTTCTAGCACCAATAAGGGTGTATATTTCCTCAAGGAAATGTTTGCTGCTCCCTAATTCTCCACTGTAGCAAAGTCACTAGGGGTGCTATCTTCTCCCACAAAAATAGTTGGTACCAAATTGCATATGCTTAGTGGTTTCAAATTCAAATGCCAAAGCAGCCATCAAATATCTGCAACCCATGGAATCTAGTTTGAAACCTTCCTTGTCAACTGGGCTAAATTTATTCATGGTCAAGATCTTCCTTGTGATGCCTCCATTTAAAAAACAATTAGATAGAAGTTGCAGAGCTTTTAAAGGATTTCCGAGTACCATGATGTAGGTAGTCTCAGTACCAGACATTCTGTCTTTTGATGACTTCAGTAATAGTGGGGAACTGCCAATGCTACAGGATCTCAACTGTCACAGTAGATGTTGTGGTCCGCCAGCGGCCATTGGAGCTGGCAGCAGATTTGGACAGTGAGGAGGTTGGGGAGGAACATGGGCCTCCAGTCCTGGAGTCTGGGGAAGGCTCTGACGAGTGCTCTGCATCGGATGCAGAGATGGGGCCAGGGCAGACATCAGTGAGGCAGATGAACAGCTGGAGCCTGTTCCCAGTGTGCGCATGCGCAGAGCTGCCAGACAAAGGGAACAGCTAAGGAACAAGGGTCGACTTGGGAGTAAGGCCACAGGTGGACGATGAATGGCCCCTCCCATAGGGAATAAAAGAGGAGCGAAAGGGGATGGGAGTTTGCAGGAGACAATTAGTTCACTTAATTGGTTCGTGAATCTCAGAGACTTCTTGCCAAGTTTTGAAGATATCGGCCTGGCAGCTCTCCAAACCAGATAAAGTCTGTGACTGTAAATTTACCCTTGAAAGATTTTGCTGAATGTGAATGAGAGAAATTCACAGTAACTTAATAAAAAGGGGTTTTTGTCGGGACAAGGAGTCTGCTTCGTGGCTTGTGGAATCCTAGGTCAGAACAGTAGATGACTTGGAAGTCTTGTTCCTCAACCATTGGTCACAACTACTGGATACCAAGAACCCATGCATCTGCTATGGATAGCAACTCTCTTGCATAAAAGTTAACATTTCTCAACAGGAAAAGAAAAAAGTAGCCTCTCAAAGATGAGTCTGAAGAAGACAGAAATGACTAATCAGATTGCAATGAATTGTAGGAAGTATCCTTGTTATGTAAATGAGAATCTGAGAATGGGTTTTGGAAGAGTTCAATGGAAGAAGGGCAAAATAAGTAAATCAGATTGTGGTGAATTCTTTGTGGAGGTTAAAATGGTAAGAACCAATGTTGCAAGGAGAGTGGATATAACAGTACTGTATTGTGCACTTTTGCTCTAACCCTAACCCTCTGCATCTCTATAACATGACCTTGGTCCCAGAAGGGGAATCCCGAATCACAAAAGTAATAATCAACTCTCTAGTCTGGATGAATGAAAATCTTCAGACCACACTGAATACTAAGAGACCAGGAACAAGAACAATTCACCACTCTGCCTCACTGAAGCCAACTTCTTTTTATCTTCACTTCCAATAACATATCCAAGCATTGTGTAAACTATTTCTCTTGTAAAAGGATGAACAGAAGATATTGAATTCAAGACCAGTTTTCTGGAGAGAACAGAAGTGGTGACAGTGTTAGAATAAGTGTGTTAGCTACAACAGACAAGGAGCTGACAGTTTGAATGGTAGTTGTTGTATTAGCTGGAGAAAAAATACTTCCACAAAAGTATTCTGTCTAAAGCAGAATCTGGAACATGGATAGCAAGTTAAGCCATGCTTCATTACTAAATTTTTGCTAATTTATTTTATTATTTATTATGAAATTTATATGCCACCCAACTCACCAAGAGGAAAATCTAGGCAGCTTACAATTAGTAAATAATGTAATAAATAAAAATGAATACTGGTAGTTTCTGATAACAGAACCTTCTGCAAGGCATCCCAAAGTGAAGGAACGTCGATCACTTGGGAGCAATTTAATAATACAACCTATGTATTTGCAGAATGGGCTCCTGTAGTCATAAGTTCAGACAGATAGAAAATGCTTCAAGAATCACATTAACTCTATAGATGGAAATATATTCTTAACTGCAATTGAGGTTTCTTGCATCTGCTTAGGAATACAGAGCTAAGTGAGAGCATGCAGAGCATGTCTAATAGAAAGCCTTAACATCAGTGGCATAAGTAAAATTTAAATTGGCTTACCATTGACTATGTAGTATTTTTCTGGCTTCACATTAAGCTGGTACATCATGTGTACAGGTCAAAATTAGGTAATAATTTCTGTATTCAACAGTCAAAATCCATACCAAGTATTTTCTTGCATTCTTAATATATTGCTTGTTTCCTGAATATAGCAAGGCCAAATATGTTTTTCTGTGACATATCAAAAAAACAGAGATAACAGATTTCCAGTTCTAAGAGACAGCATGCCTATTGATGATGTTTCCATCTAAAAACAAGTTTTAGATATAGGTCATATTTTTGCCCACATCATTTCCCCCACTGTACCATTATTTTTGTTCATGTCTCTCTCTCTCTTATTTTATAATTATTCCATGAGAACCAGGATTCACCTTTGTTCCTAAGTAACTCTATAAAGCTGCCATTCTAGCTGGAGAATGCAGTATAAAATTCATAAAAAATTGATGGATCACCCATAAATCAAAATCTTGCCAATAGTGGGGAAATTTATACTGTATTATATGAGGTAGAATACCCCCTGAGTGACCACAACAAGAATAAAATAAGTTTCTCACACATTTTCAGGTAAAATCGATTTGTTTTATTCAGTCAAAAGTGAAACAATTGACTTCATTAAGCAATGATAATGGAAACTTCTAAATAATCAAGTAAATTGGAAGTTTAAATCTGATCAAAAACACATGGCTCTGATCCAAGCCAATTGAACAATATTATATACTTGTGCTGGAAAAAAAACTGCAAATAGCTTCAGGCATTTGATTCAAGTTTACACAAGCTGATTTTGATCCAACAAAGAATGCTACGTCATTGATCAATATTATCCCTGAGCATTTCTGAATTCTTAGCAGCTTTAGGTTATAGAGAAACTAGAAAATGATAAATAATATTTTCAAAAATAGCTGTCATCCCAATCTTAAATGAAATGCTTTTGAAAACTGGGAACCCTCAATTTTTAGCAGGGTTTTAAAAGTATTACTAAGTGGTGGGGCAAGTGACAACAGCTTACCTCACCACACAGTGGTAGGGCTCGAACCACTGAAGCAAACACCACCTCCAGCATCATTAGCAATAGCACTTAGAATAACACTTACATTAAGCCACTGAGCCATCGTGCCTCATAGCTTCTGCTCACTTAGCAGTTTGAAAGCATGTTCTATGCGAGTAGATAAATAGGTACCACTACTATGGGGAGACGAGCTGGTGCTTTGTGCAGGTAGTTGGATTTCTGCCAACTCTGAACCTTCCTGGTTGTGGTGCTCATTTGCGAGGTGGCTCCGATAGAGGGGGGGGCTTGGATGATGCTGTAGGAAGAGCCACTCGTCTTTCTTTCTGGTGCAAAGCTAACTTGCTCTTCTGTGACACACCTTGGGAAGGATGTGAGCATGTACCACAACAGAGCTAGTAAATTGGCAGCCAAACTATGACTCTGCATTGGCACTGTAGTCTCTTGACTAATGTAACTATGCCATACATTAATAATAAAAATAATAATAATAATGGTAAGGCTATGGAATTATACTCCTTAACTAAACATCACCATAGTCTCAAGAAACAGAATGAAGGCAAGTCTTATCAACTTGTCTGATTTCCTACATCAGCACAAGAGGCTCTTCTGAAGATGCCCTACTTGCCAGAAGCTCAACTATCAAAGATTTGGGAAAGGAGATTTGTTTTTTTAAATACAGCTCCCACACGATAGAACGAAGTCCCTGGTTTATATACAGTAGCTTCCACACTTTCACTGTTTAGGAAGGTGGTAAAAAACACATCTCTTTCACCAATCTATTAATTACTAATTATTTAAATACTGTTTGCCTTTAATTGAATTACCTTTGTTGTGTTTTATAACCATTCTGAAAGGTTGGACAAAATAGAATGGTGGAGTATAAAATAATTAATAATTTAAGTATCTTTTGCACATATCGTTCCATAAAAGATCAGGTTACCCCCTTTCCACTAGAAGTAGAAACACCTCATGCAAAGTTAAAATATTTGCTAGCATAAAAAAATAATGCTCCCTTCTTCTTCCTTTTTTTCATTCGATGTTGGTCAGTGGCAACTCTAACTTTGCCCAGACCCCTATGCAAGCTCCATTCTGGGCACTGTCTTAATCTGCTGCGCATCCTAAATTATGCCTTGGCTCCTTATCAGCGTAGTACCACTATGTACAAGTGGTCTAGGATTCTCTCATTAACATATAAAACATTTGAACAAAACATGCTCTTATTTTTTCAACAAGTAACTATCTCCCATCCCAGTCGCATAATTTTTGCACAAATAAAGTAATCCTTGCAAAACAAAGAGCTAAGAAGGAGAGCAAGATGCCCTTTTCCCAGTAAAGTTGCACTCACATCGCATCGACTTCAATCACTTGCCTATTAGCATCACCTCATGAATTGGGTAAAACCGGTTCAACAGTTGCCACTTGTAGCCTAGAAGCTGTTTCTTTCATAAGTAAATAATAATGCCTGACAAAGATTACTCCCCCATTAAAAATGTAAACAACATAATTTGAATTCATTTTGTTCTGAATACACAATACATGAAATGTTTACAACAAAGCTTTTCAATGAGCAATGTTCTCCTCCTGTGACTCAATTCTCTCACTGCTTTCATGTGTCTATCACTGTATTATCTATATACACAGAGAACTAATGAAATGTCTAAGACATAGACAATGTATAAATGAGCTCCTATGGCCTTTCTGTGCAACACAGAATAACTAGGAAAACTGATTTTTAGAGCTGTCAGCCCTTATCTTCTTTCTATTTATTTTCTACTCTAAAAATACTGACATATTCTTCCTTCAAGTACAAGAATAAAGTATTAGACTCAAAAGTGGGGAACTGTGAGGGAATACAGTGTTTCAGAAGATAGTGGCCAGAAGCCATGAATGCGATCAGTTTCCTATTGTGTTTCTTTCTTTAATTCTAATAAGTGTTACAATTAAAAATTATATACCGTGTTTCCCCAAAAATAAGACCCTGTCTAATATTTTTTTGCCACCAAAAAAGGCACCAGGTCTTATTTTTGGGGGGGTATGTTGTCCACTGACTCACCTCACTTGCGTGCATCACCCCCGGCCTCCTTTTTGCTGTCAGAGGCCTTCAGGAACTTCTTCAGCTTCAGATACTTGCAGCCAGGCCTCGCACACCTCGGCCCATTTCTTCTGCAGCCAGCAAGGCTTTCCTGAAGGCCTCTGTAGATAACAGAGCTCCGGATTGATTGGCCCCCAGAAGCACTCTGTAGGCCAAAAGCGGGCCCGTTTTTGGTGAAAATGGGACGCATGGAGGGTTCGGGAAAGTGCAAAGTGCTTCTGGGGGCCAGGGAGGGCAAAAACGGGATGCATGGAGGCCAAAAACTTTTTTTTCTTGTTTTCCTTCTCTAAATCTAAGTGCGTCCTATAGTCCGGTGCATCTTATAGTCTGAAAAATACGGTATACAAAAAGAATAAAAATAAAAAATAGAAGGTGCAGAAAATAAAGGAAAAAGAAAAGTAGAAAAGAAAGAAAAACTAAGAATAAAGAAATCGTAATATATAAAGTAATATATGTATATAATATATAGTATATATATTATAGTGTATATAAATTGTTTATATTTGTGATGCCCCTTCCCCAAAATTGTTTATACTTGTTTATCAAAAGTATAAACAATATTAGTGTTGCGGAGAAAACTAATTAGAGGCAAAATGAATCTTGTTTCCATGCTCTCAATCCTCAAGAATAAGACCGAAGGCCAGGAAAGAATAAAAATAATGTATTTGCAAAACAAAAATAAGAACATGTAAGTCTGTGTCTACATGCTG
>QLTV01002702.1:5135864-5157130 GCA_003457575.1 Thermophis baileyi
TGACGATTACAGATGTAGCATCTTGGCATCCTGGGAACGTAGGTGCTTCCTCGGAAGGAACGGCTCGCAGGTGCTCTCACTACTGATGGCCCTCTCAAATGTGGCGTAGCAAGCATGTACGCCTGAAGAACTTGCTGTGGCTGAGCTAAAGGCACTTGTGGTTGGAGCTGAGGCTGTTGTGCAGGCTGTGCTAAAGGCATTCATATCTGTGGTTGTTGTGCTTGTGACAGAACCTGTGGCTGCTGCACCTGTAAATGTGGCCTTTGTATTCTGGGTGCCCCTTGCATTTGAGCTCCCATATGTATGCTGCCTGCTTGGGTGCCCTGCACCTGTCTCTGCTGCAGTAAATCCTGCTGTGTCTCTCTTAAATCATGACCTTAGTCAAACAATACATCAGCACCACCAGGGGATGCACTTGGATGTACATGAAGAGACATTTGAGATATCTCTGCTTGGAGGCTAGTTTGTTTGAGGGAAATATCTAGAAAACTATGTTGCAGAGAATGCAATTGCTCCTGTATTTTGGCATATTCGTCACCAGATGGCGTTGCAATATTAGCTGTCTCCTTTGATCGGCCTGCCACAACATCCTCCAGGGGGAGTGGTCTTGGCTCTGATGGAGAAGGCAAAATGGACGCCTCGGGGGCTTGAAAAACACTATATCCCCTTTTGACTGGTTCCAGTGTGGAAACATATTGCTTTGCTTTATGAAGCGTCTCTTCCATAATACTAATTTGCTCATAATAGCTGCTTATAGCTTTATCTCGTGCTGATAATGGAGGAGGTGAAAGACTTTTATTTCTCTCACTTAAGAATATCGGCGCTGCTCGTGATATATTAAGCTCTGTTTCAAGCTGTTCGACTCCCCCGGATTCCTCAGAAGCCTTGTGGGTGCTTGTGCTTGGCTGGCTGCCCGTGATATATCAAGCTCTATGTCAGGTTGTCCGGCTCCCCCGGATTCCTCAGAAACCTTTTGGGTGATTGTGCTTGGACACACTGACCTTAATAAATCTTCTTCTTGACATCCGCTCTCAGATTCGGGCGGTGTGTAGGTTTCAGGAGATAAAGCTCGATGTTTCTTCTTTTTCTTCCTTTTGGACATTTTTGCAGTGATTAATCAGCGTTCCTCAGTCGCTAATAAATCTGGCTGACAAACCTGGCCGGCCATCTAAGAATGACAAGCGAGGAAACATCAGAGCAATAAATATAACCATCCTCTGCTACCATGTTGCGGAGAAAACTAATTAGAGGCGAAATGAATCTTGTTTCCATGCTCTCAATCCTCAAGAATAAGACCGGAGGCCAGGAAAGAATAAAAGTAATGTATTTGCAAAACAAAAATAAGAACATCTATGTCTACATGGTGAAGGACAAAGAGAACAAAAGAAATTAACATATGCGCAGTACAGGTATCACATGAGAACTGCATATCAGTGTACAGTGTCGTTTCAGAATAAGAGTCCAGCTGACAAATAAATATGAACGTAGTGACATTTAGTAACTTATCACTTTCTCTTAAAATACAACAAATGATCTCTTCTTCCCATCTCCCATCTCTTATCTATAAACAAATCCTTAAAACATCATCATTTTGTTCAAAGTCAACAAAGTCCATTAAAGGTTGCCAGAAATAACAACATATCTGTATTAACCTTGATCAAATAAACCAATTTTATACTCCATTCTTTTAACAATCTTGATCTTAAATCCCTTCAAATAATGTTCTAGAACTTTATTTCTTTTCTTTTTTTTCTGTCTTCTCACAAAATTCTTAAGATCTTTTGTTTACAAAAATCTCTTTTGTATATCATTTGCCTATCCAGTGTAGCATCTTGTTCGATATCAACCTTGTCACCTGAGATTTTTAAATCAACTTTCAGAGGAATCTCAGTCTTGCCCAATAACACTTGTTCCTCTTCCATAACATCTTTTAAACACACTGTCAGAGGTGGGTTCCTCCCGGTTCAGACCGGTTCACCCGAACCGGTAGCAACTGCTGGTGACTTCACGATGATGTCACGGATCCGGTTCCGTCGGTGCCGGTCCATGGGTGCCGCCATCTTTTTTTTGAATTTTTTTGAATTTTTTTTTTCCTTCTGAGCATGAGCAGAAGCCGACTTCCGGCACTGTGCATGCGGTCGCCATCTTTTTTTCAGCTTTGTTTTTTTCCCCCGGATTGTTTGTTAGCTTGTCATTTTTAAATCCGCTTTTAAATAAGTGTCAATCTTGTCAGGTAATACTTGTTTCTCTTCCACAACATCTTTTAAAGACAGGCTATCTATAGATGTTAGACACTCTTAAAATTAACTTCTGGGTCCATTGTTCAAAAATATCCTTCAATACATCCAGTGTTTAAGTATTTTGTTCCATTCTGTATTAGCAAGTCAAGTGTTCTTCTTTAATTGTAATCTTAGTTTTTCTGGTTCCCTCTAGAGCAGCGGTCACCAACCGGTGGTCCGTGAGAAAATTTTGGTGGTCCACAGAAAAATTATTTGCATTTTTATATTGCACTAAATACTATTTATCTTTTTTTAAAAAATTCATATTAGTGGTCTGCGGGATTTAAAATCATGAATTTAGTGGCCCCTGAGGTCCGAAAGGTTGGTGACTCTTGCTCTAGAGTCCAACCTTCAAAGTCTCATTCTATTAAGATTAAAAAAAAACTATTGAAAACTAAAGCATTTTTCCACAGGAAGGATTCTTATAATTAATTCCAAAATGTTATTTCAAATACATCTGGATACTTGGTCTGTTTGTAAGTTTCCAAAATCAAAGTTCTAATCACCATTTTGCTGTTTATTTTAAAAGATTTTTTAAAAGTCCTTAAACTTATATTTTAAAGTTTTGGGGGGTAAGGATTGAAGGAAAATCACCCACTGCTGTAAAATTCGTTGAACCAATTCCTAATAACTGAAAAGCAGTTAACAAGCAATTTCCAAAACTGATTACAAAAGGAATATGTGAACCCAGTGTTCTTTTGAAAAGCACTAACAGCAATTTGACCAAAAATATGGCTATATTTTTAGAGCTCCCAGAGCTCTAAACTTGCCAAAAACTACTCTTCTGTGGTCTTCTTGCAAGAACCAACACTCTGTAGTACTTGTGAGTGACCACAAGTCTTCTCCTTGTCCAGAGAGGAATTAGAAGAACCGGTTTACCCACTGGCCTTGCATTCTGCCACAGTCACTGGTTCTGCGTTTAGCTGAGCTGTCTTCCGTTTGGCATTTCTTCCCTGAAGTCTTGTTTCTCTTGTGTTTCATTTAATTTATTCAATTTAGGCACCACCCAACTCCAAGCTGACTCTGGGTTGTGTACAATAAAACCAAACAATATAAAAAATAAATATAACTTTACAGTTCATTAGCCAGTGATCTATATGAAAATACAAAATATAAAACATAGAATATTAGTAAGTCTGTATATAAAACGGAATAAAAGAAACAGATTAAGTACAAACAATAAAGAATGTAAATCATATCTCCGTATCCACCCTACAATTTACCTCAAACAGACCAACATATGCAGATCTCAGCTGAACTGTTTTATTCAAATAAAGGGCTGTGTTATATGTGGTTTTTGAATTCTGACCACACAAGAAAAAGTTTGTTGTAATATAAGGATCCCAATAGGTTGCTCGTCCTATGTGTAGTCCAAGATAATGATCTCTAGAAAATAAATGTAACAAAATTATAAAAGAAACAAGAACCACCGGTGAGACTAACAGCAACCATATCCCAAAACAAATCTGACAGGGGCTCCAACCAACCTGATTAAAGGCCTAGACAGTCTTTAAGGCTTTCTGGAATGCCATTAGTGTGGGAGCCACATGGATTATCTGGGGGATATTTCAAGACAGCAGGGCTGTTTCAGAGGTAGGTGCTGCAACAGAGAAGGTAAACTTTTTGAGTCCTGATACACAATACTATTTAACTAAAGGGACCTGGAGTGCATCAATCCTATCAGCTTGTTTCAGCTGGGCAAACACCATGGGAGAGAGTATAAATAAGATTGAGTAAAATGAGACTTACAGATTACAAATTCCTCAGATATCCCACTGGTGGCCCTGTACAGAGTTACTAAATAGATTTTATCCTCTCTGGCTCAAAGGTTCACAGGGATTCTAACTGTGGCTATGAAATAAGGAGATATTTCCTACTTGCAAGAAAGATTATGATCGAGTTGCATAAAATATTAAAATGCAGAGCTATCCTACTAATAGCAAAGATATCACTGAGTCCTTTAGTCACCTGGGGCAGACCGATTGACAGTTCCTGTCTCCCTACAGGGGAGGATGACACAATGAGCCTGAAGGCAATCAGAGAGTGATCAGACTATAGCAACGGACTAATGTTAATTTTCTCTGTTGTCGGATCATGTCACAACCGCCCTGAGATAAAAACCTGATCTAATCTAGTATGCACTGGGCTACTAGATGGCTTGGGACAGGTCCATGGTTGCCATAGAGGCACAACCTCCTGAACCAGTCCAGACTCCACGCTTCCAAGTGTTAAATTGAAATGTCTGAGTGCCAATAGCCTTAGGGAGTCAATGGCCAGCATGAGTAGAATAGCATGGCAATAGAATCCAGAGCTTGAACTGTAATCCCAACTGTTCCCTAGAGATCACCTTCACTGAGAGCACCTCACGTTCAGTTATCTGTGGAACACAGCCTTTGAGAGCCTTCATGGATTCATGGATGAGAACAGACAAACTGCCTCCAGGTCTCAGCTGATGCAAAACCCAGGTGGCCTAATTCCAAGAAAGGTCAAACCTGGCCTTCACCCAGCTTACCCAAGGTCATGGTTAGGTATCCCAGAGGGCTGCCTTAATTCATATTAATTATACCATTATATGATATGTAATTATTTTATACAGTTACTATCTACACACATATTATCTGCATTCAGTTACAGGATAAAATGGTTGAGTACCCATCTTGAAACTGATTAGTATCCAGCATAGCACCTGCATATCCTCTTATCCACCTTGCCTTGACTGATCTCAACAAACTTCTCATTTCCATTTTTACTTGATGTTGTTGAACTCCCAGCACTACTGTATTGTGTTCATTCACAAATTTCTTTTTACAGAAGAGAAAACTTCACTACTCCAAAACACACATTCACATGTCTCTCTATATATACTAGTTTCTTTGGGTTTTGTGGGAGTGGGGGTTTTTTTGTTTTTGTTTTGTTTTTGTTAGGATTAAGCCTTTCCTGGAAGCTTTTGAAGAAACCTGACAGTACCACATTGTCCCCTGTTGCCTATCCCATTTTAAAGCCTGCTGCATCAACCTGATTGAAAAATTTTATTTTTCCTTGTATTTGATGGTAGTCCATAGCCTGAAATCCTACTGAGCATATTTCAAGTTTCAAAAGCCAATGATCCTGCATGTCAATTTTGTCTGCAAATTCTTCCGGTATATAAATGCTTATCCAAGATGGAAAGGTGCCATCTACTGCCATGATCTGACAATGCTAATAATATCAATGGTCCTCTCAGTGCTTCACTCCAATATATTGTTATTCAGTGGCAAAAATACAAGCTGCTGTATTTGGAAGAGCAGGAATCCACAGGCTTAGATGGATGTTGGTTCCCTTTTTTAAAAAAAACTGATTTCTTAAATAATTAAATTAGAATAATGCTAATGACAATCCAATTAACAGGCAGAATTAGCAGATAAAGAGTTTGATCAGAGATTACCATTAGAGTGCATATCACAACACTCCTGGGCATTCCCAGTGCACAGTTAATGGCAATTCTTCAATCAATATCTTTTGGTACCCCTCACCAACCCTTCAATATATAACGCTACCCTAAAGAAGGGCTAGCCAGGTACAAATTGGGAACTGGCAAAAGGTGCAAAAGATGCTGTTTTTCTAGTATGGCATTAAGATATTACAGATTTATGGCCTTTCTTTTAGGACTCAGAGAGTGGAAAAGAAAAGGTTTTTCATAAGGCATAGCTTTGGGGGGGGGGAAATCACCAGGGGCATTTTTACTTTAAAGAATAATTTTTCATTGGAAGGAAAACAAAAACAAAATCATTACTCCACACACATATGCATATTCCATAAATACATAAACACAGCACACATATACATCACAGATATAAGTAATCGTGGATCAGTGAATATTTTAAGGAATTTCCTCATAAGACCATTGCATACACATGAGCTATTCTTTACTTTTCCACTTGCTACTAAGTCTGTTATAAATCATACTGAGAACTTATTTTATTTAACATACAGTTTAAAAAGAAATAAATCATGATCAATTACTATGATTTCTTTTATAGAGTATATTCATCTGATCTTTTGAAAAGTGTGGTTATTTTAAGTGAGAAATAGCAATCGTATAGTGTTTTTTGTCACCTAGAGAAATTACCGTTTAATGGACGGTGTCCCTAATATACCCAAACCTGGGCAAAATTGCAACTTTTCTTTTTTAAAAAATGTATATATACAAGCAAGTATTAAAATGCCTTTTTACTAAAAAGTAAATATATTTATTTAGTGGGCTGAAAATGTGTCATCCTTAAGTAACAACTATATATGCAATTCACCAAAATGAGAAAAAAGTCTAAAAGCTATTTTGCTTTCTTAGCTCATAGAAACAGATGACAACCATTTCAGATTAAAAATATAGGATCAAAATCACATTCATGTATTCTGCCTTTCCGCCAAGAGCTCAAAGTATCTTACATGTGGTCCTTTATTTTATTCCCACAATGAGCCTGAGAGGTAACTGAACCAAGGGAGTATGTGATTGAGTCAAAGTCATCCAGAGAGTTCCTAGGGCTAAGGGTGTTCTTCCAATCCTAGCCCTTCACCCAACAGTATTCACTACACTATACCAGCTCTTCTTCATATATTTGCCAGAAACAAGCTAATATTTCTCAAAAAAACAAAAACTGGCATTAATCATTTTTTTTAATCAATGAGAACCTGAGTACTTGGACAGCAGCCAGCAAAGAAAGCTTATATTCAACAAAGACTCAAGTGATTTCTGTAAATGTGATTTTTCTAGCCCATGGATACCCATTTCAAAATACTTCTAAACAGCCCAACATATCTTATCTAAAGTTATATCATTCCTTGACATTTATTCACTCAACCACACAGGATTAGCAAAATAATGAGAGAAGAAAGAAGTGTTTCTTTAGAGATGTTCTCCACTATCAGTAATATATTAGCCCAGATTATCTCATGATCATCTTCTGTAGCTCAAACAAGCCTCTATTTTCCCCCTTGCCTCTCTCTGAGAACTGATTAGACCAGGATTTTCCAAACTGTGATCTGCAGAAGCCTGAGGTTCCACAACATTTGATGGGATTCCATAAAAGACTTTGGAGTGGGAGGGGTTCTATTCAAATACAGCCGGTCTTCTATCACTAGAGCAGGGGTGTCAAACTCAAGGCCCGCAGGCCGGATCCAGGTGCTTAGATCTGGCCCGCGGAGCCAGCCTGGAAATAGCAAAGGACCAGCCCACGGTGTCTCTGCTAGTGAAAATGGGGCGTGGGGGCCCACGCATGCCCCCCCCCGTGCCCTGTTTTGGCCAGCAGAGGGTTGTAGGAGGCGTCCGTCCCATCTGCCATCCATCCCGTCTCCCCACCACCCCTGCTGGCCCACAGAGGGCATCTACAATGCTGATCCGGCCCTCAAAGAAATCCAGTTTGACACCTCTGCACTAGAGTTTTGCCCCTTCATCAGGAGTTCTTGAATTTATCTATTTATTTTTAAAGCAGGTTTTCCAGTCAGGTAAAAATGAAATTAGGCAGAGTAGATTCATTGGACGTGGAGGACTCAAAGTATTTGGTCAGAAGTGGCCAATTTCTGTGGGGAAATTAAATAATTGCCACCAGTCCACAATTATAAATTATTATTTATATCTTAACAGTCCTTGTGATAAATGTTTTCCTTTATTGTTATATCCTCTGTTATCAATTATTTTCTGATAGCATATATATATATATATATGCATCAGGGGCTGTATTTGATTCTGTATCTCACTTGCCAGAGGACCAAACAGTGTACAATTAAAGTACATATTTTTTTAAAAAAATGTTTTATTTATTTATCTGTCAAACGTGTATATGATTACAGATAAAGTATAAACATGATTGTGAAAAAAATAATAAGAAGAAGTACAAGCATGGTTATGAGTACATGATACTTTACGAGTACGATGTTAGGACAGGGACGGTAGGCACGCTGGTGCGCTTATGCACGCCCCTTAAATATAAGTCTGCAAACTATTTTACGGAGTAGGTTAGCTACATGTTCCTAGAAAAAAAATGTGCTTTCTGGCTCTCCCCAATATGTAAGTCATCCATATAAGATATTTATACCCTAATCCAAATTGGAATGGATCCAGAGAAACATTCTTCTAACACAACCTCAGTCTGAGAGACAATCAATTCCACTCATAGAACTTCTCTCGCATTTTCACCCTTTAAAATCCACAACTCATTACCATTTTAACAAGCAAATTATTGCAATTAATGACATTCCAATCAATACTAACAGAAGAAAATGGTTTTCACCTGCTCATAAAACACCACAATCGTATTTTCACACAGCTTAATTTATCAGCTCTAACAATTATGATTAACATCTCGGGGGGGGGGGAAGAAAATGCCTTTTTCTCTCTATTAAGTCATCAGTGTGGACACCACTATTTTCCAGTTCAATCCTGGGCTTTCCAATCTATCGATCTAACAATACCATGGTGCAGAGGCCTTGTCCCCTGAGTGAAAGAAGAGCTGACACTGCAAGCAGTTAGAGGCAACCAATTGTCTTTACAGAAAGGGCTTTCTCCCATTTTAAGGCTTAAAAAAAATTCCATAATTTTAGCAGTGCTATCTTTCAAAACCTGACCAAACTACATTGCTTCCTGCCCCGAGAATTGTGCAGAAAAATCATTAAATAATCCCAACTCCTATTAATATGCTTTATTTTCTTAAGATAAACTCTCCCCTTCAATTCACATTTTTATCTGCCACCAATATGTATATGCCACCTCGATATGACACAGAAATGGTGTCAAGAATGAAAACAGATAGAGATTTCTCACAGATTGTCAAGTTAGTTACCAATGACTGGGAGTGATAGTGCTTTAGGATCATCTTTGCATATCAAATAATATGAATGGAAGGGTTTTTAAGCCACTGGATCCAATTCCTGCTCAATTTGGGAATTGAAACATTCCAAATAGCTCTTTAGGCTCTGCTTAAACATACCTTTGTAGGAAGTTAGCACCCACCCCTCTCCTAGGAAAATGAGATATTTTAGGAAACATTAAAAGGGCAGAATATTTCCCCTAAAAGGGAGGCAGAAATATTGCGCCCCCCCCCTTTGTCAATGGGCCATTAAGGCCTGGGCCAGACTATTCTACATAACAAAGATCTACCTCCTTCACACAGAGCCATAGTAGAAATTGCCCAAAGCCCTTTCATTACATCATCACCCAGCAAGGCTCAACCAAGCCTGGGGCTCAGGACAGCCTACAGAGTTGCCCCTGCATGGCCCCAATCAGAACACAAGCTCAAATTCTAAACCCAACAGAGGGCATAAAACCCAGGCACTCCCAGCATCTCTTCCCTTTTTTGCCCAGGAGCCATGTGATCCTGTTCCTCAATAAACCATCTTTCCAAGCAGTCTCCATGTTTCCAGTGTCTTTCTCCCCACTTGGAACTGAACCCAGATGGACATTTCTTCCAACACCTCATTAATGGCAGCTACCACCTCTAAGGTCACTAGATAATTGATTTCACTTTGAACTCTTCTTACTTTCCAATATACAACTGGAATCTATGCTCTTATAAATGAAAACTATTTATGTCCTGAGCTTTGGAACAATAGAGACAACAGTGAATATGTGAAACAGTGCTCACCTGGATATATAAGGATATATATGGGGGTGTTTTGCTTTGTATTGGGAGGGGGTTGGTACCTTTAAGTCAGTATTGACTACTAGACACTACCTGGAAAAGTCCTAGCAGTTTTCTTGGGAAGATTTTGGAAGTGGTTTTCCCTTGCCCCCTTCCTGGGTCTAAGAGTGAGCAACTGGTCCAAAGTCACCCAGCACATGTGTGCCTAAGATAGGACTGCTGCTCGCAGCCTCCTGGTTTCTAGCTTGATACTACACCAAGGTGGATTTCAGTTACTTTGTTGTACTCTTTAACACCCCAAAACCAAATTATTTTATTCATCTTTTGCAAATGGGGTACAAACAATTACTCCAATTCATCAGGAAAAATCTGACTACGTAAACAGGTTTCTGCATACGTTACCAATCTAAATGAATAGGACTTGGATGTGCAACCTTCACCTGCAGAGCCGACTGGCCGAACAGACTAATCTTTTGACATGAATGAGGATGTCTATCAGCATCTAGAATTGCATGATGTTTTTCAATGACTGCTGGATTTGAATTAGTAAGCTTAACACTGACATCATCTCTCGTTCTCCCATGCCTTTTATTAGGCTTGGAACAGGGAGGAGGACTTAGTATTTTCTCCCATTGTATAAACTGTTATCTCTCCTGAGCAGGTTGGATGGGAAGGGCTTCAAAAGATTACTATTGTGGGCCACTAATTTGAACACAGCTTTACTTGGATTCCATCTGAATTGAGTTGTGTTTTTTATAATAATTCTTATTTGGAAATCAAGCTTGTAATTTCCCAGGTGCTTCAGTAACTGATGTAAAAGGCAATCCACAAACAGTTTGATAACTAAATAAAAAGAGACAATATGGCTCACGAGTACTAATAATTCTCTAGAAAGCTGGCAAAAAAAGAACCAAGAGATGGATCAAGAAATTATTCGTATGCAAGCATGTTAAATTTTTGCCACTGAATTTTTGTTTTAAAATTCCTTTCCTTTGAGTTTCATTTCACCATTTAGACACAGAATGCCTATTTCTGTGCAGAAAAGGGATTTCAGGGAAAGGATCCATAAAACATGTTTTACAAGGAAATACTGTGTCAGCAGAAAGAATCATGTGCAGATAGACACCTGGAGAAACAACTGTTATTACCACCCCAGCAGTTACATAGCCTTTCTCCTTATTTGTTAGGGCTGCAGTTTAAAAGGACATGGTTGACAGCATATTTTCACAGCTGTTATTCAACATGCCAACTTGTACTGGTGCAAATTGTCCTCAGTTCCTCACCTTGTTTCTTGTACTAGACAGCGAAGGTTGACAGCTGAACATTTTCCTCTCATACAGATCAGACTCCATTTTTTATGCCACTAAAGGTCACTTGCATCTGCTCAGCCTGGTACCTCAATTCACCACTGCCAGTGTGGACAGAATGGGATCACCCATTTGCGATAGTTGGGAGCCAGAATCATGATATACAGCAGCTGCAACTATGATTCTCCTCCCATTGGTAAAGACACACACACACACCTCAAGGATTAGCCCACAACTGCAGTCATTACCCACATACCTGAAATCAATGCTGTTTTTTGTGTTCTCCATATCCACAGAAGTCTTCCCATCAGCTAGCGGTATATTTATAGACTACTAAAACTCTCATGTCTATATGCAACCTTCAATTGGTTGAAACTATCCATCCTAGAGCAACCATTTTTGAATCAATGTATCTCAAATGGGCTAACTTACAGAATGTATTCACAATCAGGGACCTATGACACCCATGGAAGTTAAATTTGGCAAAGTTGTGGTCACTTCAGTGTTGCTAGGTTGCCATGCTGCTGCAGTCAGGCATGGTTGTGTAGTTGGACTGTCAAGCTCCATTCCTGCTTCCTACAAAGAAAGTCAATGGAAAAACTGGCAGGAAGTGAGAAGTCCTAGGCCAGCAGGCAGATAAAATGGCAGGCATGTAAGTAAACTATGCTGCATGGGGGGAGCAAGGAAAAGGATGCAGAGAGGGGTGGAAGAGGTGCCACTGAGTCAAGGGAGGCTGTGAGGGGGTGGGGACAAGGGAATGCACAAGAAGCGCCATACAGATCAGGGAGGGTGCGTAGGGTGCACAAGAGGTGTCAAGCGGGTCAGGGAGGTTGTGTGAGGTGTGAGGAGGTTGCAAGAGGGACTGTGCAGGTCACAAAGGGTATGTGGGGTATGCAGGTTTGTATGCAGGCACTGTGAGGGTTGCAGAGAGTGCACAGGGGTGTGGCATGGATTGGGAAGGGTGCATTGGGGTGTGCAGAGATGCATGAGGATGTAAGGTAGCACAATGAGGGTTGAGGAGGGTGCGGGCATTATGCAAGTGACCGATAAGGGAGAAAATTAGAGGATAACTGTAAGTTGCAAAGCTGAGCACATAAATACTTGGTCATGCAAATGTATTTTTGGCATGATGTATTCATGGTAATATATTACTGTATTAAGTAAAATGAAGAACAACTGTTATTTAAAAAGAGCAACTGCTTTTGTTCAAATGTATATATTGCTTGGATGTATAAATCATCTCAATAAATATTTATTTACAATGCTGCTTCAGAACTGGATAAATACAGCATGCTTAATATGCAAAATATGCTTCCATTCCCCAGTTAATTTCTGAGAGCTAATTTAGTGGCATTATTCCCTTTCTAAGCAGAGAAAGCACAAATACAGAAACTAGATTTGGAAGGTAAAGCTTAAGAATGAGATTTTCTCCTTGATAATACATGCTCTAAGCAAACCAAGAAATATGACAAGAAACCTATCCTAATTGAACTTTGATTTAAAACACACAGCCAGGCTGGCATGTTATACCAAATTTTTACTCTGGCCATTTAAACAGATTCCTTACTCAATTATAAGCCAAAATGACAGACTGGATACAGGTAGTCCTCAACATACAACAGTTTGTTTAGTGACCATGTGAAGTTACAATGGCACTAAAAAGGTGACTTATGACCATTTTCCCACACTTACATCCGTTGCAGCATTCCCATAGTCACATGATCAAAATTCAGATGCTTGGCAACTGGTTCATATTTAGGACAGTTGCAGTGTTCCCAGAGTCATGTGATCCCCTTTTGTGATCTTCTGACAAGCAACGTCAATGGGGAAGCCAGATTCATTTAACAACCGTGTTATTAACTTAACAACTGCAGTGATTCACTTAAATCGTAAAATGGGACAAAATTCACTTAACAACTGTCTTGGTTAGCAACAGAAATTTTGGGCTCAATGGTGGTTGTAAGTCAAGGACAACCTGTACTGAATATTTTTTGCCATACAAAAATACATCAGGAATTCACTGCATGGACAACACACACTAATTAGCATTGCGGTTATAATTCTGACCAGGCTGAAAGATTTAGTCTCTTAAAATCTAATTAAGTAATTACACTTAGTGCTTTCCAGATCCCTAGACTTGTTCAATGGGTGGAAAAACAAGTTGTTTAATCCGTTTCAAATGTAACCTTCCAATTTCCCTAGCCTAGCCCTAGCCAACTGATATTTTTGATCTGTCTTTTCAATATTGTTCATTATCTCTAGTCCAGACCCCATTTTCCTTTTCCTAAACTTCTTATATCGCCAATCCAAAGTTACACAGAGAGAAAATCATTTTCACATTGGCTTCCAAATCACCAGAAGTACAAAGATAAAACTAGCAACAACTTAGGACAATATAAGCAGGAACAATTAGCAGAGTTATCCAACCAGAGCCTATTCAAAAATTTTCTAAAGAAAAGGAATATATGTTAATCCAATCCCTTTTGTGGGGAAAGCTGGCCTCTTAGGCATTTCTTTACATTCATAGTCTAGGCAGGCAGGAAACACGTTACTGGGAAGAAACCTGGGGAAGCATGAAATTTAGTTTTTCTATCAGACAAATACGATCATTGTTTTTCCTTTACTCAAAGGAGTAAGTGCTAGGACTACCCTAGAAGAAAGATTAACAAAATTCATGTTCAAGTGTCTCTGGAATCACTCTGTAAAAGAAAAGAAAAATTGCAGTGATTGCAGAAGAGATTAGAATGGGAAAGGAAAATTTGTCTCCAGAGACAAATGTTTTCCATATGCAAAATACAAAGCGTTATACTATATAGCCGTGATGGTGAATCTATGGCACGCATGCCAGAAGTGGCATGCAGAGCCATCTCTCCGGGCACGTGAGCCATCGCCCGTTGCTCTTCCGGTTTTTGGCGCACCGGCCAGCTGGTTTTCACACGCGTGGGAGCACCAGAAACCGAAAGAGCAGCCGCCCAGTGTGCATGCGCGTGCTGGGAAGATGATCTTCTGGTTTCCGGAGCAAGCATGCGCGCCGGCCACCTGGTCTTCTGGCTTCTGGCATGCATGCATGCGCGAAGACCAGCTGGCCAGTGCGCATGTGTGCGCCGGAAACCAGAAGATCATCTTCCCGGTGCGCGCATGCACTCCGGGCGGCTGCTCTTCTGGTTTCCAGCGCTCCTGCACATGTGAAGACCAGGTGGCCGGCACACCAGAACCCAGAACAGCAAGGGGAGCAGAGCTGCCAGCTAGGATGGGAGGGCCGGGGCTTCCCTCCCTCCCTGCCCGAGTGGGCTTCTTGCGCAGCCCCAGCCCTCCAGCCCACGGCACTGATGTGTGTCCGCGGTCCGGAGCACCTGGCCAGCTCAGGCGCACGGGGCAGCGAGGCAGCCAGCCACCCCATCTGCTGCTCCTGCTGCTGCAAGGGGCAAGGGGGCGGCGGCAGTTCTCACACCGCTGCTTCCGGCCAGGATGCTAGAGCAGCCAGGAGGAAAAGGAGGAGCCACCATCAGGGAGGCAAGCTGCCCCAGGAGGGCCAGAGGAGAGCACCTCTTCCTCATGCATGGAGACGCTGCCGAGGGATAAGAGGCGCGCTGGCCGGGAAGCAGGAAGGCGCCACCGAGGGGTAAGAGGTGCACTAGCTGGGAAGCGGGAAGGCGCCACCGAGGGGTAAGAGGCGCGCCAGCCGGGAAGCGGCCGGGAAATGATGGCTGCGCTGGCTTGTTCTCGGTGGTGGGCTGGGGGGGTTGTGCTTCATCCCAGCCAGAGTTGGGGCAAAGCTCTCCCACCTGCTGGCCCCCCAACCCTAGCCCTGGGAACACTGGGGCCGGGAAGGGGCTCTGGCTTTCCAGTGGAGGGAGGCAGCATTCCCCGCCCAACTTTCTCTCCTTGTCCAGGGCTGCGGAACCGGGTCATCAGTGGGGATGTCCCGCTACCCCAACAGGGACCAGGGGGTGGGCAGGGAGGCGTGAGGACCTCCGAAAGGTCAGGCAGAGCAGCGCATGCGCACCGGACAGCTGGTCTTCACACACGCATGCGCACCAGAAACCGGAAGACCAGGTGGCCGGCACGCATGTGCATGCCAGAAACCGGAAGATCATCTGCTCTTCTGGTTTCTGGCATGCGGGCACATGCTCGCGTGCACTCCCGTTTCGGCACTCGGTGCCGAAAAGGTTCGCCAACACTGATATATAGCATGGCTGTGCACATCCTTTGAAAGAGGTGCTTGGAACATACAAGAACAGGTTTCCTCAAATTGTGAACGCAGTTATTTCATTTTCCAGGTTCCTCCAGGCATTTTGACTACCTCCCTACGTGTGGATTCGTGCGGATACACAATCATTTCACTTCTTTGGGAAAAATACAAAGAAGGCGCACAAATGTGAAGACAGCTGGAAATTGCTTCCAAAGCAGTTCTGTGAATCTGTAACGAAGACAAGGCTGCTTAACTAGTTGAAAAGAGATGTTTTGTATGTGTGCCTATGCATTGTTTTCAGCACTTAATTTCGAAGTGAAATTTATCATCTGAAGGAAGAATGACATAACGCCTTTCAACAAGTTTTAACATAATAATAAGATATTACATGCAACTACTTGAGAATATATTCTACTGGGTTCACCGGGACTTGTTTTTCGTGAACATGTATAAGACTTGCAGAGAAAGAAGAACTGAAAGTCATGAAGATGTCTTGACTGTGAAAACTAGCACTTTTTTCAGCTGTATCCTTTCTACTCCCTCACACAACTGGAATACCCCTGAGAATATTATATTGCATCTGCAAACCTATTGCATAATGCTCTGAAAACAAAATACCACTAAGAGTCTGGAAGCAATTAGATATGTTTTAAAAAGCTGACTTGACCCTTTAAAATCCCACTCTATTATAATTTTATCATATAACAAATTGGTTGAAAATCTGCAACCTTTAAAGTAAGGATGTACAGGCAGACCCGGGTTAAGAACAAGATCCGTTCCTAAATCTGTATTTAAGTAGAATCTGCATGCAAGTCAGAACAGATTGTTTATATAAAACACTTAAGAAACACTTCTAAATACATACACTAAAATATCTTAAGCATAATAGCAATAGCAATAGCACTTAGACTTATATACCGCTTTATAGTGCTTTACAGCCCTCTCTATATTATTCTAATATAATAGAAGAGAACATAATAACAGAGTTGGAAGGGATGAAATAGAATGACTGTGACAAAAGAAAGCAAAGGTATTATCAATATTAATAGGTACCTTGGGTGCAATCTCAAAATAACTGGAGCACCACTTGAACATCATTGGCACTGACAAATTCACCATCAGTCAATTGCAAAAGGCAGCCTTGCTTGGAACAGCTTACGTCCTGCGATGATACTTTTAATACCATCAAATATCTGCCTACCCCAGATCCCAGGGAAGGATTCACTAGGTGAATATAAATGTCAAATCCAGTCTAAACATCTGTCTGAGTGTGCGACAAACCATAATAATAATCAGAAACATTACTAGACAGATGTTGTTATTTGCAATGTTCACTATCCAGACTTTTTTGTTTTTCTTATTGACAATTGTTAAGTCTGGAGAGTTATGTGGTAGGTGATTGTCCGTGAAAGTACTAGAGCACTTCAGCTTCATTTTTTTTTGTCTATTTTGTGGTTCCACCAGGTCTAGCTTGCAGGCAAATGGTATTTCCTGCAGATATTCCAATGCACCTCTGCTGCTACGTTATCATGCCATTGTTTATAGTCACTTTGTGCTATCTTCTTGCAGTAGCTAATTAGGTGATCCAATATTTCTTCAGCTTCTTTGCAGAGATGGCATTTGGTGTCTATTTCTGTCTTCTCAATTCTGACTTTATATGCATTTGTTTTTAATGCTTGGTCTTGTGCAGCCAGAATTAGCCCTTCTGCCTTTTTCTTCAACTTTCCTGCCCTTAGCCATTGTCAGATCTTATTGTTATCTGTTTTGCCTGCTTTTTAAAAATGTTTTGGCCATGTAATACTTTGCATTGCGCTGTCTATTTTCTATTCTTCATTTGGTCTAATTATGTTTTTGTTGTTTTACAGTGTCTGCAGTTTTACTATGGGCTGTTGTTATATACTACCTTATGAACCCCTTTAAAAATTAGACAGATAAAGGAACATGGAATCATTGTTATTCTACTTGAGCCACCCGCAAAGGAAGCCCCTAGGAAAATCTCATTTATTCTGCAAGTGTCAATCCTGCTCTTTTGATTGCTAATTAACACTATAGTTCCCCTGTTGCATCTTCTGAATGAAAGACAGGCGTCAGAGTTATGTCATCCCTGCTAACGACTGAACTGTGTCAACAGAGCTAGTATTAGCATTTGGAGGATTGTAAGGTCCCTACATGTGTTGTAGTGTATAATCTCTCTGAAAAGGCACTCCAAGAAAAAATACCTCTAACAAGTTATGAAAAGAAACATAGGAGAAGCTTAGGAGGGGATTTTCTCCTTTCATCAATGTAAAACAAAGAAAAAATGCCATCTTTAGTTCAAATAGCTGGTTTCAGTTATGGTCTATTTATTTGACAAATTTATTTTTAATCATCTGTATGCACACAGACAGCCCTTATCTTAAATGATTTACCAAAAAGTTCAATAAGAAACAGAGAGAGACACAAACATGAAAAAAGCAGCACCAACTTAACCAAAGGGAAGCTCCAAAATGAGGCACATTTCCAAGACATGGTTAAAATAGTCCAAGTTGCCCTAATGATAACAGAACTGAGCAGTTTTCAGAAGGTATTATTTAATATGCTTACTTCCTTTTCAGCATATACATCCTTACGCAGCAACTTAGGTCTCTGGATGGTCTACAAAATGAGTGTAACATTATGAGACAATAACACCTATATCAATGAAAAGTTTACTAAATGTAAAAAAAGAAGTAGATAAAAGAAATAGATAAAATAAAACCAGCAATAGCAAAACAGTACCTGCAATACACAATCAAACTCTGGTGATCTTAAAAAGTGTACTTATCAAATAAATGCATAGGCGCCCTACTGGACATTACTGAACAAGCCATTTAGGAAATAATTTTCTTAGAACTGAAATTTCAGAACACAATAACAGACTTGGAAGGGACCTCGGAGGTCATCTAGTCCAGTCCCCTGCTCATACCATTTCAGACAAGTGGCTGTCCAGTCTCTTCTTAAAAGCCTCCAGGGATGGAGCACCCACAACTTCTGAAGGCAAGCCGTTCCAGTGGTTAATTGTTCTACCTGTTAAAAAAATTCTCCTTTATTCTAGGTTGCTTCTCTCCTTGATTAGTTTCCATCCATTGTTTCTTGTCTTGCCTTCTGGTGCTTTGGAAAATAGATTGACCCCCCTATTTTTTGTGGCAGACCCTCAAATATTGGAACATTGTTATCATGTCACCCCAGTCCTTCTTTTCACTAGACTAGCCATATCCAATTCTTGCAAATGTTCTTCATATGTTTTAGTCTCCAGACTCTTAATCATATTTGTTGCTCTTCTCTGCACTCTTTCCAGAATCTCAACATGTTTTTATAATGTGGTGACCAAAACTGGATTCAGTATTGCACTTGTGGTCTTACTAAGGTTTTATAAAACAGTACTAATATTTCACATGATCATGATTCTTTCCCTCTGTTTATACAACCTAGGATTGCATTGACTTTTTTGCCTGCTGCTGGCTCATATTTAAGTGATTGTCCACTAGGACTCCAAGATCCTTCTCATTCACAGTTACTGTTTTTGAGCCAGGTTTCACCTAATCTGTACTTGGTTTTTCTTGCCTAAGCGTAAAACCTTACTTTTCTTTACACTGAATTTCATTTTGTTGGATAGGGCCCAGGGTTCAAGTCTGTCAAGATCCATCTGGATCTTGAGCCTATCATCTGGGGTGTTGGCTAGTTCTGTCAGCTTAGTGTCGTCTGCAAATTGGAATAAAAACAAAATTAGAGTCAGGGGTCAGAACTGATTGAGCTGCGGGCTAATACATGATAATTCACTTCACCTTCCTTCCACTGTTCAGTATTTCAGGCATGGGATCCTTGTAAACCACTTGTGCACGTTGAAAGTTGCTGTAAGGAAGTGTTTTTCAACTTTGATCATTCCTCTGCTGGCTAGAATTCATGTTGAAATCCACATGTCTTAAAGTTGCTAAATTTGAGAAACACTGTGTAAACGATGAAAGCTTATCATAGTGGAAACTGCACTGAAATAGCCTTTTCTCACAAATGGGCAATCCAGTATTAAGAATGGTTATCAAGTCATTACTAAGAAGAAAGGCAAGCAGGAACTCCTAAATCATATTTTTTTTTATTTTAGCTTATTCCTCTTGAAAAAGAGCCTAAGTTATTAATTTTCACAGACTTCGCACTCACAGATCCTATCTGGCACACTACTAACCTGTACTCTGTTTTTTTTCTATGTCTGAACATCATTTTCACAGACAGACCATTTAGTGGACACTTTGTATTCAGAAACCCTTAGGCCATTGCTCAGGACCTTCTTCCAGGGAAAGACATGTCTACAGCACTGACAAAAATAAATTGAACTGTCATTGTTCACTGCCCCAGCCCCCTATAAATAACATCATACTTTATTTTTTTAATTTATTAAAGTAAATAAATATATAAATCATAGCTCCCATTCTGTCTTCTGTGGTGGGCCATAAATTCCAGTGTCACCCATTGATTTATTTGTCTTCTGCAACCTTGTTCTGACTTATACTCTTTCAGCATGAGAATCCAACAATAATAAATCTCACACTACTATAGGGAATTCACATGAATTAAATGCAATGGAACCTTCCATGACTTCTGACATCCCCTCCCCTTTCAGATACCTTTTCTGTAAAAAAAAAAATGTTTTAATGTAGAAATGGAAACAGAAACCAACAAATATGAAAGGAACTTTCTTTCACCATTCTGATATGACAATTGCCAACACAAAACTGTAACAAGAACCTTCTCTGCTCACAGTATAATTTAAAAAATTCTACTCACCATAGAAACATCAGTGGAACAAATGATCTATTACGAAGAAATCCTCACAAATTCTCAGTGCTTTGTCATCGCTTAGAATCACAAATACGGTTAAATATTCTTCAATTCTCTGTCTTTTCATTAGGGAGAAATGTTATCCAAGACATATTTCTGATTAAGAACATTTGGGGACAACATTCCTTCTTGCAACTGTTGCATCATCACACTGCCAATAATATTTAGTCTTTCACTACACAAAAGAACACAGACAAATCTAACTGTGAATGAGGACAACGTTGTGTCTGAATTGACAATCTAATGTCCTCATCCTGAGCTAGCTTTTTTGCTCCTTTCTCTTTAATGATGCTTGGGTATGTGATTTTTGCAACTGCTACTGTTAGGGAAAACAGAACAGTACAACAGCCTTGCAGCAAAATATTATTGCAGCATAACTGTCAGCATGAAAAGTCTCAAATGGTGAAAAACTGTAAGTGTAAAACCACTTACCCCATGAAAATAGATAGGGACAGGCATACTCAAAGTCTACAAACATATGTCCTCAAGGGGCAAAAAGTACTGAAGGAGTGGACTAGCTTTTACCTTAAATATAAATGCATACCATATCAAAATACTACTATTGTATCAACATTCACATAATGTGCTATCTTAGGCACATTAGGCTATATTTTCAAACTGTACACACCTGTATATGAGTATGTCATAGGAGTTTATTGTTCAGACTCTATATTACCCATGACTCTTAATACATATTTATAGAGATATCAAATTGAGGAATATATCACATTGAGGAGTATAGAAAGCCAGATTGGTCTAGTGATTAAGATACCAGGCTAGAAAATGGAAGACCATGAGTTCAAGTCCCAGCTTAGCCATGAAAGCCAGCTGGGTGACTTTAGGCCAGTCACTCTCTCTCAAGCCAAGCCCACCACACAGGGTTGTTGTTATGGGGAAAATAACATATAAGAGGAAGATGTGTTGGATATGTTAGCCGCCTTGAGTTAATAATAAAGGATGGATGGATGGATGGATGGATGGATGGATGGATGGATGGATGGATGGATGGATGGATGGATGGATG
>QLTV01002702.1:5165098-5191519 GCA_003457575.1 Thermophis baileyi
TGGAACTGAAAAGTTGAGGGGACCCCAGGAAGCAGCAACCAGCCGGGATTAAGACAACCCCCGCTCCCACACCCCCCACCATCCTGTGCTGCCTTCTTTTTCTCTCCCCACCCCCGCTGTTCTTTCTCCTAGGAAGATGGGGACTAACCTTTAAAAAAAAAGTGCTGCCACTGAGCAGAGAAAGCAGTAGCTGGGAAGGATGTTGCTACGGAGTTAAAACAATGAAAAAATTGCCCTTCCCCTGTTCCTACCCTCCCTCTTTTTCTCCCCACCAGTTTCTTTTACCTTTGGCTCTGGTGCCAAAAGAGAGAATTCTCTTTTGTTTGTGAAGTCCCCCTCCTTTTTTTCCCACCCAGCTGGAGAAAGACGGGAGAGGGCTGCTGCTGCCTCTATCAGTCCCAGCACAGCATCTGCATGCAACGCCAGCGGCTTCAGGAGGCACTGGCTGGCAGGGAGAGGGGAAGCGAGCGAGTGGTGACCGGGTGTGTGGGGGGAGCGAGCGGAACTGCATGGGGGAGAGCGAGCGGAACCGGCGCGGGGGTGTGGCCAGGCTGCTGTTACTGCTAGTTTGGAGAACCAGCCCCTATTTTTACTACCGGTTCTATAGAACTGGTCCAAATCGGCAGGAACCCACCTCTGCCACACACCATACACACTCTACACATTTTTCAACTAAACGTCTATGGAGATTTTCAGTCATCCAGGTCATGGTTGTTCCAAAGGTCAAGAGAGTTGTTGAGGCCACTTGGAGGTTTGTCTGTTTACCGACTTTACAAACCAGGTAAGGCTACTGTCTCAAAAGAACAGCTCATACCAAGAAACTGTCATTCTGGCAACCTGAAAGCAGTGGTGGGTTGCTGCCAGTTTGGACCGGTTCTCCCGTACCGGTGGCGGAAATTAGCCCCTGCTTGCCAAACTGGCAGCGATGGCCGGCCGGCCATGCCCCCGAACCGATTCTCCGGTCGCCACTCCTTGAAAGCGGCTTGCAAAGAAAGGTCATTTGTGCGATGTGACTGGGGCGCGCATGTGCGTGAAGCGAGCGCGTGCACGCAAAACACGCACTTCTGACGCGTTGCGAAATGGTAGGGAAGGTAAGTAGAACCCACCACTGCCTGAAAGGTGACCAAATCCTCATACCAGGTAACTGTTTATGCTTGTCCCACTCCACTCCATCCAACTCCACTTGAAGGGGAGCAATTGATGATGGGTTTGTCTGCTTGTTAATAACATTTGATGAGAGGCAAGCAAAGCAAAACCTTTTCTGCAATTGCTGCTCTTCAACTGACCTACAGTAAAACCATAAGAATAGGACCACTCGCCAGCCTTGTTTTTAGGGAGATTAGAACTCAGCCATCAGAGCAGCACAGATTACACTGGAATATATATTTTTGCAGACTCAAGGAATGCACATTAATGTGCCAAGAGGAAGGCGCTAAGGCTATATCTCTGTTTCCCTCCCCGTTCAGATTTAAAGTTCTCCTGATGAGAGCCCGGGGGGCAGGGGGGGACGGTTTCTGATGATGGAAGACTATGTCTCTTTCCCACCACTTTATCAATTTTTTTAAAAAAACATCATGATTACCCTTCTAGTCCAAAGTGCAAAGTGGAGACTTCCTACTGTTTCCTATGGCTGGAACAGTCAAAGCATCTCAAATTTTATTCCAAGCTTGAAACAGGTTTTCCATTTTGTATACATTGCCAGAGTAAAACATTTGAAAATGAAGGCCTACTCTTAACACTACTATTTTAAAATCAGCATCAAGGGTTACAAATAAAGGTGCTAGCATGAATGTTAATTTAACAACTGTTCTGAAATAATACATTAACATAATAAAACAAGGTTTTTAGTTTTAGCACTGCTTTCAGATCATCAGTCGGCATATTCTTATATTCATTTTTACTCTAGAATTTTTTGCCCTAGTAACAAACCAAATTTAATGCAATTCCAATTGGGAAAAAAACCAGATATTTTTTTTCCGACATAGAAGCAGCATCACAGTTGGACTACTGTAAACAAATATTTATAGAATCAGAGCAGATAAGGAACAATGAACTAATCCTTTCCTCTCCTGCCATGGACCTGAGAAAAGTCAGGCTTTGAAGCTGGCATTTGCACACAACAATGGGCGATTTCTTTTCCATGCAAATATTAGCTTCAGAGAACAGATTTTTCTCAGAAGTGCAGCATGCATTTTTTTTTAAAAAAAGTCAAATTCCTATCTCTGACGTTAGGTCCAATCTTCAGCACTCACAAGTGATATTTTCAAATACTGCAGATTAAATGGAATTATACAATTTAATGTGATAAACAACTGGACCATCTCCTTCCTTATATTCCCTTTAACTTCTTCTGCTCAGCATCATTTGGTTTGCTCTCATTCTAACTTCATTTCCCATCCCATTTTTGACTTCTTTGTATAGAAAAACCTCCTTTATGAATGTCAGCCTTAACTCACTTGCTCATTGGCTCTTTGATCTTCATTAAATATGATTTATTAATTGTAAGCAGAGAAAAGAAGCACAACCTTTGTAATGCTGTATCTAGGAATTTTCCCTAGCACCCTTTTGTTTCCAAGACAGCCATCTACATTAATGTCATTAATTGCTGACATTAAAAAAAAATAGATTTCCAAAGGACATAGTAAACAAGTTTTAATTTTATTCAGGAAGTAGTCAGGAAGGCTCAGTAGTGTGTTGATTTCCAATGTCTAACTGTACAATACGTATATAAATGTTTAGGAAAAAAATGGCAATACCTCCTTTTATAAGTAAATTAAATACTAGCTGCTTCCAATCACGAACTGGGGATAGACCTGGAGAGGTTTGGCTAATCAATAACGGGAACTATACTGTCACACATGTTCCTTATGTCATCAATAGTGTATTGAATGGACATCTCCACTTCCCTCAGTCATTCATTCAAGCATATGCTGCATGGAAGCAAAGAGCTCCAGGCAATCAGTACATATATGGAAACAGGCAGGAGAACCCATCATGAGTTCAAATAAGTGGTGAAATCCAATTTTTTTTACTACCGGTTCTGTGGGCATGGCGTGGCAGGCGTGGCAGGCGTGGCGTGGCTTGGTAGGCGTGGCAGGGGAAGGATACTGCAAAATCCCCATTCCCTCCCCACTCCTGGGGGAAGGATATTGCAAAATCTCCATTCCCACCCCACTCTGGGGCCAGCCAGAGGTGGTATTTGCCGGTTCTCCGAACTACTCAAAATTTCCGCTACCAGTTCTCCAGAACCTGTCAGAACCTGTCAGAACCTGCTGGATTTCACCCCTGGTTCAAATGCAAGCATGTACACCAGGCACCAGGGATTATCCAGAGCAACTTCCTTTGGACTACAGAAAAAACAGCTTTAGCATTTTTGGAATTTGGTCCCCAAGAGGAAGAGCAAAACCACTCCTCCTCTTCTGTTTTAAAAAAGCTTTGCCTTGAGCTGAAGAAAAAGACAGAAGCAGATCACATGGGAGAAGATCAAGGAGAAATAGCATGCGGGTGAGAAAGAATAATTGCAGGAAGATGCAGACAAAATGGAGATTGGAACCAGCCACGTTATTTTGGTGAGCTAGTTTTCAGGAGAAGAAAATAACTAAGCAATTCTGATGACAGATGCCTCTTGTGCGGGAGTGAACTTGTCATGGATGAAACTTTGGCAGCTACGTGCCTCTTCATTTCAATTTACCATTAGAGTAAGGGGGGGAGGTATTGCTTTTGAATGGGTTAAGAGAAACAAAACTTCTATGATTCTGCTGAAGGCCGTGGGAGCCTGGAACCTTTTCAAGGACATCACAACAGGTGTGGAGTTGAAGCAGATGGTTCCCATAACAAAGAGAGCTTGTTTACATGGACTTCGTGAGATATTGGGGTTTGACTGGGGAAAGTGTTGTTTTATTATATGGACTGGTGTTTGGGAACCTCAGAGTTAGTTTTGCCTTGACATTACCTTGTTGTGTATTCAATAAACAGTAAGATTTTAAAAAACAGAATGATCCTGGAGTTTCATTTGGATTCTCGAGCTTGATCTTCACAGAACTACAGTCAGAAGAAAGCTAACTTTCCCTGGGATTGGAGATGATGAAGACTATTGAATCAAAGCCAAGGAAATCTCCAGGAAATAAGAGAATAAGTCCTGCCTTGGCAAGGAGGAGACAAGAACTTTAGATTAGATAGAGTAGAAAGAATTCCATAGAAAGAGAGAGCTGAATATCTCTAGAGCCGGGGTGTCCAACTTTGGCAACTTTAAGATTTGGGGACTTCAACTCTCAGAATTCCCCAGCCAGCCATGCTCTAATTAATGAATGAAGGAAAGTGAATGCTGGAAAGAATTTTCACTTGTATGTATATAGCAATCTGTCAGGAGGTAAGTAATAGTCACCAGTAATACATGGTTATGACTTTGTATTTAAATTTATTTCTCATATAATTTGGAAAGCCCAGTATAGGATTTTCCCCTTGCAAACTCTGGGTTACTGTTCTGAGATTACCATTCCATCCATTTGTATGCACTGATGGTTGCTATGCGGCAACTTCCAAGTACTTTGCTAACATTTATTAATCTTCACAATATACTGTTTAAAAATATATGGAAGGGAAAACAAAACACTGGGCAATATTTGGCCTGGTTCATAAATCAGAGGCTCAAAGTAAAAATTAGTAGTTTTGAAGCCATTTTAAATTTAAGTATATCCAGATTAATTGGTTTGGGGAAAGCTGCCTCAAGGATTTTATTCAAGGTTATGAAAGATACAGTATATGTTTGAGAAAGACTGAATGCCCAAGGCATTGTTTTCTCTCTTTTTTTCAATCTATTTGCCTATATGTTTCATCTCCAGTTACTTCTAACTATAGAATATGTGTTCAGAGCAAAAATAAATAAATAAAAAGTTTATACTTCATGCCAGTGCACACAGTAAAATTCTCCTATAGAACAACCCTAACTTGACTTTTCTAGTCTATAAATTTCATGAGTATCAGTAATTTGCTTGTAGCCCACCAAAAGCCTTAGTCCTAAATCCTTCAAAAAGAGACTTCAATGTGAAAGTGTAAAATTCAATGTTACTAAGAAAATATTATTCATTGGGGGGACAAATGAAAATTATGATTTCCTGTTCCAGACAGTGTTAATTGGCTTTGTCATAATATCATATGATCTAAATTGTTATTTACATATAAATTATAGGCCATGTTTTCTTTGCTTGAATTAATGAAGAAATTGCCTTTGTCATATTAAGGTATAAGAAATTGTTGTGAATGATCACTGACCTTGTTAGCAAATATGCATATTTATTTATCATGCTATTCCCTTTCAAAGTGACAATGTGCAGCAATTAGAAAAGGAGTAGGAAATGTTTTTTTTAAAAAAGCATTTATTTGATAGAAATACTACCAAATAAATTAAAGGCATGAGATAGAAAAGAAAATGAAACACAGCAGTGGTGAAATCCGAATCTTTTTACTACCGGTTCTGTGGGCGTGGCTTGGTGGGCATGGTGTGGCTTGGTGGGCGTGGCTTGGTGGTCATGGCAGGGGAAGGATACTGCAAAATCTCCATTCCCACCCCACTCCAGGGGAAGGATACTGCAAAATCCCCATTCCCTCCCCACTCCTGGGGGAAGGATATTGCAAAATCTCCATTCCCACCCCACTCTGGGGCCAGCCAGAGGTGGTATTTGTCGGTTCTCCGAACTACTCAAAATTTCTGCTACCGGTTCTCCAGAACCTGTCAGAACCTGCTGGATTTCACACCGAAACACAGGTTAAAAATAATTTACCACCAACACCATTCTTTATAACTCTTCTATTTTCTATTTCTATTTTGCAAACTGTCCATAACTATATATACCACCAATTTTTGCATTGATTCTTTAGCAGGCCTCTAAATTTGAGCTGAGCTGTAACATATCAGTCTTCAAGCAATTTGGGCACACTCCCATTCTCCCCATACCCCTATCCATTCACACCTTTCAGCTCAAGGTATTGTTTAATATGTATGAAACCTACGTTATGAAGCCTACATTATGATACATTTATTCATGCTTAAACTGATGCAGAATTCATAGATGTTTCAAATGTCCATTCAATAAATATACATTACTGTATTTGGAATTTTACAAATTACAAGGATCCAGAATTATATTTATCAGAAGCAGTAATTGAGAGTTGTAGCAGCATTGCCATAAGATAAAAGAAAGGGAAAGGGAGAGAAATTCAAGTTGGGGGTTTTAAACATATGAAGTTAAAAGCCAATTTTTAAAGGAAAAGATATGTTCCATGGGATGAAAATCTTTAACAAAAATTCAAATAAGCTCTTGAATGGGAGTAAAAGTAACAGAGGCAGTTCCTTAAAATACACACCTCTAAATTGCAATTTACATATAAATTATAGGCTATGTTTTCTTTGCTTGAATTAGTAAGAAAGTAATCAGACAGAAATAAATTTAAGTCTTGCAGCCAAGAAGCTGCAGTAATGAGGTACTGCCTTCTGCTATAATGAGGTACTGCCTTCTTAAATAATAAAGTAAAAATAAAGAGCAATTATCTTTTTTTATAATAATTTTATTGGAGTTTACTAATATAAAGATAAAAGACTAATACAAACTAAGAAAAATATAAAGGTGAAAGAAAGAAAAGGAGAAGTGCAAAGAGATTTAAAAAAAGAAAACATAAAAGAAAAGAAAAAAGATACATAATGAGTGACTCCCTCACTCCCTCTAGGCAAGTATAAATAATTTCAGTAAGTTAAAACTTTCTGTAACATTTCAATTAAAAAATAATAATCTTCTCATATTTCATTCTTTATCAATAATCAAATTCTAAAAACTCATTCTTTCCTAATCAGCAAAAGACCATTAAGGGCTATCAGAAATAGTAATATATATTACATTTTAATCATAATCTAATAAATCAGGATTGTAATCCAGTTCCGTTCTTTCTCTAAGAAATAAAGCAAAATAAATATCTCCCTTTTTGTCTCTTTCAGGTATAGTTACATTAGTTTAATATGTCTGTTTTGTAAATCCAAAATAAGAAGGATTTCCAATACATTCTTTTGGTGTAGTATTTTGATGTCTCTTTTAATTATTAGGGTATCAGATGGTTTCATTTGTAAATCCACTGTGTCGTCTATCACTCTTAAGTTCCAGTATTTTTGTAATCCTTTTTGCAATTTTATAATTTTGTTTTTAAAAAATCCAAATCCACATTCAAATCAGCCTCAGTCTCTGTTTTATCCAATAAAATCTATTGTTCTTCTACAATTTTCTGTCATAGTAAAGTGATTTTTGAGTACATTGTTCCCAAACGGCCTTAATTTCTATACTCAAATAGTATTGCTCCATTATATTAGTGGCTCTCTTCTCCTTTAATTGTAATTCTTAGCTCGCTCTGGTTCCCTCTAGTGAATCTCCAGATCCCCTTCTTATCATCTGTTTATTTTCCAATCAGTGAAACTTTGTCATGGGATGATTTCTTAATTTCAAAAACTTCATATATTCTTTTTTAAAATATTAAGCATCTCACAGAAAATATTCTTTCAAGTCCATGTAGCCCCTGGATTTTCCAAAGCCAACATTCTAGTTTCCCATTTGCTGTAGTCCAAAAATTAAAAGTTTTTCTTTTTAAACCTTAAACTTACATAAAACTTCTTCCATTCAGAGTAGAAGGAGATTCTTCCAGCATAATAAAGCTTGCCCTTCAGAAGTTTTTTAACATCTAGAAAATCAATAATAACTAGCTTCCTAACATAGTTAAGAGAGGAAATGCGCAAACCAGGGGTGGGTTCTAACTTACCTCACCGTTGGTTCGCTTCCTCCCGTGCTGTGTGGCTGCATGCGCATTGCGTGCCACGTGCATTGTGTGCCGTGTGGCTGTGCCCCACGCGCACGCGCAGTGCCGAAAATTCTCAAAAAAATGCCAAAAAAAAGCCAAAAACAAGATGGTGGTGCATGCGCAGTGCCGGGGACTCGGCTTATGCGCATGCGCAGAAGAAAAGAAAAAAGAAAAAAAATCCAAAAAAAAAATCCAAAAAAAAAATCCAAAAAAAAAAATTTCCAAAAAAAAGATGGCGGCGTCCACGGACCAGCACCGACAGAACCGGCTCTGTGATGTCACCAGCAGTTTGCTACCGGTTCTATAGAACCGGTGCGAACCGGGAGGAACCCACCTCTGGCGCAAACCCAATACCCTCTTGAAGGCTTCAAACCACAGCGTAGGCAGGCTGTTTTTCTCCCAGTTCTCAGAAGTATGGAGACTGAGATTTCTCAGGGTGATTCTGTATGGAGCAAACTTGTAAGTGAAACTTGATCCAGAGAAAAGGATTAAGGAGCCAATCCATTGGCTCCTCTTTTTGGGTGAAAGTGGAGTTAGCTTCAATCTGTCATGCTTCTCTGGAAGTCCATCAATAAAGAGCAATTATTAAGAATAATTTTTTTCAGCACATTTTCCTCCTGATCTTCTCTAAAATGTCTGTTCATCTGTTCTTGCAGTGTCTCACTGGATTCTTTTTTGCAACTTCTATTTAAGCACCCTATTTAGCTTCTGGAAGAGATCTTCCAAGGAATCATAATGCAGTGTCCCCAGTTATATCAATGGCACTTAAGTTTTATTTTACTTTTTTTAGATTAAACTATGGCTTCCATTTTGAATCAGAACTGGTCATTTGTCACATGGCCAGAAATATTGTAGTTTGGAACAGAATCCAAATGAGTTAAAGGGAAAAAAAAGTCACGAGACACCTATATGGTATATGAAAAGAACTGTTTATTACTGGTAGGTATCTCCATCCCTGCTAAAGCAGATTTCAAGTGTAACAGTAAATATCTATATGTAAGCTTCTTTCTATAAAGAGAATTGCATCTAGTTGCACTTTTTTTTCTGAGGTGCAAGAATTGATTCATAACCATCAACACACTTGTCAACGTTCATGGCTGAATGCACAGCATGAAGAGGATTTTCCTTTAATGATATTGCAGCTAGAAGCTGCAGAGAAGGCAGAATGTGGAACTTAATCTCCTTATGGATACAGAGTGAAAAGGCAGTATATGGACAGGTAGTATATACAACGCATGCATAGAAACATACCACATTTGAGAGTTGCTCAGGGTTCTGCTACTTTTGCTCCACTTCAGCATCTTTAATCTAGTAATCATAAATAAGCATATTGTAGGGACTTCTTGAAGAAAAGCCTTAGTTCTTTGACATTTGCTAATATTCGATATTCTGAGATCCAAATGAGAACTGCTAAATCTAATTAATACAGAAGACACTGAAATGCTAGTAGCAATTGATGACAAAAATGGTTCTTTATTTTTGTCAACCATGGAATAATACATCCGCATGAAATGTTACTATTAGCTGCACAAATGAAGCTATCAGTATAGTAGCCCAATGACTGGAGGTTGCTTGGGTCTGGATGAGGAGGAATAAACTTCAGCTCAATCCTGAAAGATTGAGTGACTGTGACTTTTTAGCCCTCCTGGGTTGGAAACAATTCCATGGTGGTCTTGGACAGATTTGTCCTTCTTGACCCTTGACCTTTCCATCTGAGATTAATGAGCAATTTGAGGGTCCTCCACAGGTATCAGCTGTGGCTAGGAGAGCCTTTGCACAGATGAACTTGTGCCACAGTTGCACCTTTCCTCAACTGGAAGATCCTTCAAACACTTACACCGTGGTGATCCCACGAGTGGACTATTGCAATGCTGCCCTTGGAGACCATCTAGAACTTACAGATGGATCAACATCTAGCGGTGCATAAAGTAATGAATATTCATCATTATACTCATGTGTCATCATTGACGTGTTGGCTAGCAATTGCCTTCCAGATACAATTCAAGATGTTGATTATTATCTATGAAGATGTCGATAGCATGGGCCTGGTTATCTGAGGAACTAGATAGATGTATGATGACAATGATGATGATGATGACGATGAGATAGATAGACAGATAAACAGATAGACAGATAGATAGGCAGGCAGGCAGGCAGGCAGGCAGATAGATATTGGCAAGATTTTTCAGATATTCCTACAGTTGAGACCCAAAGTACCCAAAATCACCCAGCTAGCTTTGTGCCTAAGGCAGAATTAGAACTCACACTTTCCTAATTTCTAGGAAGATGTCTTAACCACTACACTAAACAGGCTATCATTACAGTCTTATAGACTAACTAAACAATAAAAACAATAAAAACAATAAAAACAATGAATCTTATTTGCCCACTAGGTCAGAGTTAAAATGCAGTAAGATTGCCAGGCCCCTCTATCCAACTACAAACTAAAACTTGAGAAGCAATAGAAAGCATCCAGAAATGGGTAGGTTCTGTCAAAATTAAAAGAAATGAGGCTAAAATTGATACAGTACAGTAAACATAAAATCAATCGCCTGCCTAATATTTCAAACAAAGGTGTAAGTAAGTGTGTGTGTGTGTGTGTGTGTGTGTTCTGTCTTTATTGTTCAGTGTGTGTGTGTGTGTGTGTGTGTGTACTGCCTTTATTGTTTTCACAAATAATTCAAGGCAGCAAAGATATTCAATACACCTTCCTCCTCTTATTTTCCCCACAACAACCAGCTGTGAGGTGGATTGGGCTGAGAGTGACTGGTCCAAAGTCACCCAGCTGGTTTTCATGGCTAAGACAAGACTTGAATTCATGATCTTCCACTTTCTAGCCTGGTGCCTTAACCATTAAACTAAACTGGCTCTCTAGTTGAGTAATGAAACATCTGCAAGCAAACAACCAAGCTCAGAGAACATCAAGGTCTCCACAAATAAATAAATAAAATATTATTAACAAAACCAGTCTTGACTCATGGATAAAAATTCTTATAGAAATTTGAACCAATGCTGATAGCCATAAAGCCCAGTTACTGGACACCACCTAGCTGATCTTGAAAAGCTAAAGCAGGATCAGACCACATTAGAATTAGACTGGGAAATACCAGGGCTGTAGACTAGGCTGGATTACAAATTACAGAGAATATTCATGGCTCGGGTTGTAGATTTAGGTGGAGATTTGTCCTCCGAGTTTGCTGCTTGGCTAACATACATTTCATTACCAAACTAGGTAACATCTTCAGTGTGGGTTTTTTGGGTGAAATTTATTTTTTATTTATTTATTTATTTATTTGTCAAGCGTATATATGATTACGAACAAAGTATAAACAGAGTATAAACATGTTTGTGAATATATAAGTACAAGCATGGTTATGAGTACAAGAAATTTAACGAGTATATGGGTACATTAGGACAGGGACGGTAGGCACGCTGGTGCTATGCACGCCCCTTACAGACCTCTTAGGAATGGGGTGAGGTCGACGGTGGACAGTCTAAGGTTAAAGTTGTGGGGGTTTGGGGAAGAAACTACAGATTCGGGTAATGTATTCCAGGCATTGACCACTCTGTTGCTGAAGTCGAATTTTTTGCAATCTAGTTTGGTTCGGTTTACGTTAAGTTTGTATCTATTGTGTGCTCGTGTGTTGTGTGAAATATCTCTGGACTCTCTCAATTGTATTAATGTCTGATATGTAATGTGGGTTCCAGACAGATGAGCTGTATTCGAGAACTGGTCTAGCAAATGTTTTGTATGCTCTGGTTAAAAGTACAATATTACCGGAGAAGAAGCTACGCAAGATTAGGTTTACCACTCTTAATGCCTTCTTGGCAATGCTGTTGCAGTGGGCTCTGGCACTTAGATCCTTAGAGATGAGTACTCCAAGGTCCTTTGCTGAGTGAGGATCATCAACAAGGTCATGATCATCTAGTTTGTATTTTGTGTTCTGATTGTTTTTGCCAATGTGTAAAACTGAGCATTTGTTGATTGAGATTTGAAGTTGCCACTTCAAATTGTCTTGTTTGTTTATATAAGTCCTGGATGGTCTATAGGTTGGATATCAGAAAAAAATCCTGAAGAAGACAATGGCAAACTACTTGAAGCTGTTGCCAAGAAAATTACTAGACACCAACCATGAAGCTCCAAGAGTTAAGCTTGGCTAGAATAACAGGGAAATGGAAATTCTAATGTTTGCCAAGTACTACCAAATAGGCAACACCATCCTGGGAATCCTCCTATTTATGAGATAAATTTAATAAAAATGCAACCTGTCATTTAGGGTAATAGAAATAAATCCAGCCTTAGTAAGAATGTTGCCACAGGCTCAACTTCCCCAAAATGATATAAGAGCATTGAGGATTTATGATAGACTTTATCTACCAACAGAGAAATTATCTCCCAGTGATACTCAATTTCACTGACATACTCTTCAGCTTATTTTGATTTAATATATCTTCTCCTCTCCCCAAACTTAGCATTTCTGGTCACCTTTGCACTTTCCCACATGAATTAAGCCAAGAAGCCTAACTGAAGGAATAATGGGGAAAGGAGAAAGGGAAAGATTAACACAGAAAGGCATCCATCAGCTTAATGGTAGGAAAGATAAAAGTAAAAACTCCCTCAAGTCAATCATAACTCCATGTAGTTAATTAGCAACAATACAGAGTTGATTTGATTTTAAAAAGAAAATCCTAGACTTTGTCTATAGCCTTGGCATTTTCTGATGGTCTCTCGGGACCTGGTCTGTCTGGATTCGGCTCAAGAGATGGAAATATTGCGGAGGGTAGAGAAGCAGAAGCAAAATCCGTCTAGCTTGAAGATCTGATGCATCCCAGTTCTAATTTCAACATCTATTTTTACCTTTGTTTATTTATTTATAACCTTTATACAGCCGTCCGTCTTATACCAAATTCTGGGCAGTTCCCAATCAAGAAATAAAACAATACAAAAACCATATTAAAACTATTAAAACCATAACCATGAAAAACATGTTTGTCAACTGCAAATAACCTTGGAAATGTGGGCTTGCCGTGTAATAATGTGTCTCATTAAAATCTCACCAAATTATGGAGTATGGCAAAGAATGGCTGGAGTCTGATCTGTTATTTTGGTTTCCAATTCTTAACTTTCTGTGGCTCATCTTCCCACTGCAACACACAAACCACTAATTTTCGCTTTCAACCTCCCTTATAGTATGCACATAACAAAACTAACAACCCTTTGTGGTAGCTAAACCATTTGTTTAGCAACTGTTCAAAGTTATAACGGTGCTGGGAAAAAAGTGACTTGCAACTAGTCATCACACTTCCAACTACTGCAATATTCCCATGATCCAAATGTGGGTGCTTGGCAACTAGCATGTATTTACAATGATTGCAGTATCCCAGGGTCTTGTGATTGCCATTGGCAACTTTCCCAGCCAGCTTCTAACAAGAAAAATGGAGGAAGTCGGATTCGCTTGATGACTCTGTGATTCACTTAACAATTGCACTGATTCTCTTAACAACCATGGCCAAAAAAAGGTTGTAAAATCAGGCACAACTCACTTAACAACACCTCCCTTAGCCACATAAATTTTGATCCCAATTGTTGTCATACGTCAAGAACTGGCTGTACTAATTCTGAACTGTTGCATGTATGGTAAGCAGTGCTGTGGTTATCATTATTTTTCTTAACTTGGAGTGATGATTTATTAAACTTGACTATGAATGATTCATTCATAAAACATGGTTCCTCCTACAAGAACCATTCAGGGTGGGGGATTGGAAACAAATGCAAGCAAGTTAAAAGCTCCCCCTTGATGTGTTTATTCCAACTATGTGATTCTGAAGTACTTAAGGAACAAAAAAGTGTGTGTGTTTTTCCTTGCTTGTTGATTGTCAAAAATGTTGGCAATAGCTTTTTACATTTATTTAAGCAAAGCTGCAAGCTTGTACTGTGAAAATTACATATTTATTCAAAATATTAATTAATCCCTTCTTGACACCCAGTGTACCTGAGACATCTGGCATTCTTTTCTTAATCAACACAAACCCCAAAGGCCTGGTGATTTAAAACGCAGTTACTCTAAATAACTCTGATCATAGATTCCAAATAATGTATTGTGCCTTCAGATGGTTAGAAATATAATTATGAAACACAATCAATCAATTGCTAATTCCTGAGGGTAAATGTTGAAATGCATGGCTTTTTATAGGAATGTGTATTTGCTACAAATATACATTATTTAAGAATGTGTGCTTGCTTAATGCAACAGGGGAAGGGAAGGCAAATTTAAGAGAGATGAATAGTTACAAAGCAGACTGATAACCAAATTCACAAATGGAAACAAGCAAAGTGTGCAAAATATTTTATTCAGAATTATTATACAATGCACACCTAGCTCATATCTCTTCTTGTCATTATTAGAGGACATTATAAAACGTCCTCATAATTAGAGAAAGCTATCTTCAGGAGAGACGGTCTTCTAAGTCATGGCCACAGATTCAAAATCCCAGGGAGATTCATCTGATATTAACATTGTAATATTTTCAAGATGAGAGCATTTTTGTTTTTCTATGTATTTTTAATCTCCAGATTTATTTTGTGGGTTGTGTGTGCGTGCATGGACACACATACACATATATATATATATACACACACACACGTCCCATTATGCCACCTTATTGTGGTGGAGTATACCCCAAAAATATGTACACGAGCAGGGTCACCCATGGCATGAAAGTTATTTCTGTTGCCTACACAAGTAGGCATTGTTGGAGACTGGAATGCCAAACTTAGAAACAATAAGGAGGAAACTTGGTTGGATTGTATGGTCCAAGAAACAGAAAAAAGTCAGAATGACTTCATATGTGTCCATATTTTTCGTATTTCCAAGAAAAATTAGAGATACCTTTTTACATCTCAGACAATTTCTCTGGTATCATATACAAACAGTACATCATTTTTAAAAAGTTCTCTTTTATATCATAAGACAATACGAATTCTAAACATTCTAACCACATTCTTTCCCATTGATCCATCTGAATATTATAACCAAAGTTCTTGGCCCATTTTGCCATACATTCTTTAACTTGCTCTTCTTCCATTTCAAACCTCAACAAAAGTTTATGTATTTTAGCAATTCACATGTTCATCGTTTCTACACAATTAATTTTTGAATTCCATTTTATCCCATTTTATTCCTGGTACTTTTTAAAATCTATATTAAATCTTTCTCTTAACTGTGCATATGAGAACACTGAAAACCAAATCACTCTGCAGTTAATTTTTTTATTGATATTATCCTAAGCTCTCCATTTTTTCTGTACTAGCAAATCTTAATATGTTAACCATTTGCCTTTGCCCACTTTTCTATAAAATGTTTCTTTTCTATAAAATGTTTCTTGGGATGAAACCAACAGAGGTATTTTGGGGTATAGCCTGGTTTGTACTTATTTATCCCATATTCATAAATTGGCATTCCTGATATAATGATTTTTAAAATCTACATTTACTTTATTGTACTGTAAGCAACCATCCAAACCTTAGACCATGATCTTCTAATTAATTTTATGAGCTTCATATTTCTTAACAACAGCCATTCTTTCATCCAAACCAAATAGCAGGCAACAAAATACAATTTAAAATCAGGTAATCCCAGTCCCCTTGTTCCCTCAAATATATTGAAATAAACTGATTGGAAGAACGTAAGTATGGTTTTAAAACTGGAGAAAGAGACATGAATAACCTGTGCTTTGTTAATGCCACTATTATGATAATGAAAAGGCATGCAACTTACAATCATTCATTTAGTTCAAAGTTACAATGGCACTGAAAATAGTGACTTGTGACTGGTCCTCGTACTTACAATGATCCCAGAGTCATGTGATCACCATTTGTGATTTTTCCTGACTGCTTCTGCTAAGCAAAGTCAAGGGGAGGGGGAAGCCATATTCACTTAACGGTCACAGGATTCACTTAACAGCTGCAATGATTCATGTGACAGCCATGGCAGAAAAGGTTATAAAATTGGGCATCACTCACTTAACAACCATCTTGCTTAGCCATGGAAATACGGATATGATATGAGTAACATATGATTAACATAATATAATTAACATAACATAATATAAAGAATGTATATATAATATAAAGTATTAAAGTAGATGAAAGAAATCTAAGTTTTGGTCAATGGTGGGGAAAATAAATAGAAAGGAAAGAAAGAAAGAAAATATGTTACTTGAAAGATTTGCATAATGTTTTTATTTATGTCTAATCTATCTATGTTTAGTAGTTGTTTCTTTTTCTGACATTCCACTGTTACTATCCAGTCTAGATCTTTTGGGATAGTGGAAAAGATATTCAGATGCATGATATACCTCTCGAAGTCAGAAATGTGCAGGCAATGGTTGTCCTTATGATACTCTAGGGATACAAAAGCTGGACTTTGAAGAAACAGGGTAGAAAGAGTACTGACGCTGGAGAATCCTCTTGAGAATGCTACGGATTGCAAGGGACATCAGAGAACAAAATCTAAGCTTCTCACCCAAAGTACAAATCAAGTGAAGGGTTAAATCATCATATTTTGGACACATTATATAAAGGTACATCTCCCCTGAGAATACCATAACATTGGGAAAGGTAGAAGGAAAGGGATGGCAATCAGCAAGGTGGATGGATTTGACTATAGTCACAATAACAATTTATACTATACAATCTACACTACTGGAAGATCTGATGGATCTAGATGTGGATCATCCTCTGGAAGGTCTGCATAACTGTTCATTCAGAGGTAACATTGACTTGATGACATATAATCAATCAATCTTCTCTAATCTGGAATTCAACTGCTTTTCACTTTTTCTAGGAGATCTGCTTTTCCAGCTACTGCTGAACTCCTAGCTTCTCTCATCACTGGTCATGCTCATTTCAGCTGCTGAATTTTACAGTTCAGCGGCATCCAAAAATCCAAATATTCCCTGGTTTTGTTTCGAGACAAATGAAGGCCACCAAACTGGGGAAGGCTGGGAAGTACCATCATTACCAAATGATGACTAACTTTTACATGTTACCAAGGTAACAGGAAACTCAGTCACATGGGTAAAGCTATCATAATGTCACTTTCAGATTGATATCTTGTGCTTTTTCCCCCCAGTTCTAAGCCCATCTGCCTCCATAGTTTATAACACTTAGGACATTATAATAGCTGAATTAATTTGCATTTTTTACTTATGGCTATGTTCACACCACACTAAACCATAAAGAGTAGGTTTCAAAATTACAACAAAGCCAAAAATCATTATTATTCCTTAGTATGATTATGTTTAGCAATGTTGCCAGTCATTTTTGTCCATTGTATCAGATGGTGTTCTTCTTGGCAAGCAGGTATTAATAATTTTTTTATTGTCTCATAAGTAAAACAAGTTGTTGGCATATTGTAATTAAACATGCCCTTGCATATGATCACATTTTAATCCTAAACAGATATTATTGCTTTTCTAACTCCAAAGCAAGTAGGTTAGGAGTCTATCTTTCAATGTTGGTTGACAAGAGTTCAGTACTCAGTACATCGATAGTACCCAGCAACACAGAGTTGATACTAGCATCAGTCCCAGGAAATATTGCTACAAACAAACAACAGTGATAGGGAAACAATGCACTGTCAGAACAATGACTACTACAGTACTTGAAATTTAAAATCCCACATGGAAACAACTCTTAAAAGAAAATATTATGATTCAATTAGATACTGAGCATTTAAAGACAATTAAGAACTAGTTGCTCTAGTCTAGCCATTTTGGTGTTTGTGTTTCTCTCCTTTTTAAAAATAATTTTAGAAAATTGTGGGATTTTAATTTCCCACAGGGACTTTGCTTTTCTCTGATTCTGGGGGAAAAAACCCTTCTGCTTGAGCAGTAAATGACACACAGTTTAACCTGCCATCAGCAAAAGTAAACAACAGCAACAACAACAACAAAAAGGCATGACATATTTATCAGCGAAGAAGCATATATTTTTAACATAAAACAATCCATAAAAATGCAGAAGAAAAACTTATTCTTTTTTATTTTCAGCTAGATTTTTAATAAATACCTAGTAATAGAAATATACACCTACACACCAATATTAATGGCTGTACCATATGAGCAAGAGCCACCTAAAGCCAGGAAATCCACAACCAAAACATGTACACAACAGATGTTTGTTGTACACAACAGAAGGCTGAGTCAACCTTGAGCCGGTGAGATTTGAACTGCTGAACTGCAGCTAGCAGTCAGCTGAAGTAGCCTGCAGTACTGCACTCTAACCACTGCACCACCTCGGCTCTGCAGAAATCACAGTTAATTAGACTAAAATACAAAAGAAACAGGGTGGGTGGGTGGGTGGGTGGGTGTGTACTGCCTAAAATATCTAAGAGGGTTAGAATCAATCCTACAGCATAAAGTGCAGACTCCTGAGCAGTACTTGGCTATAGACAAAGAGATGGTGTTGGATTGATCTGATAATAGCATTTTAAGATAAAACAAATTAGGATGGCCAGGGTATTTAATAAAAAGTAGAAATAATAATTCCTGGTGTGCATCTGCATAGGGGGGACAATAGAGCATAATGTGTTCTATTGATTCAATTATTCTACCGACACATGGGCACAGTCTTTGTTTGAAGGGGATTTTTTTGTATCTTCCTTCAGTAATGGCTGTTGGAAGGGCATTGAGTCTGGCTAAAGAAAGGGCCCTTCTGAATTTTGGGATCTTTATGCGACTGAAATATCTGGCTGGTTAGAGAGGGTCTGCAGAGTGACTCAAGAAGTTGTTTCTGGGTAGAGCTGAGAAGTCAACTTGCAGCTCTAAATCAATGGCCTGCACAGTTGAAGCACGTTCATAGCCCATCAAGGTAATGGTTGGCCATGAATAGCCACAGAGTTATAATTCATTCCAGAAGTCAGAGCCAATTGCTAATCAAAGTTTCAGGCATCAAAGACAAGGCGATGAGGAGGGGTTGGATATCTTTGATACACCAAAATGTCTGTCAGGCAATCAAAATTCAAGGTGCAACAGAAGCTGAACACAGAAGTTCATATGAGAGGAACAATAAAACAATGCTAGAAAATTCTGGCTCCATGCACAGTGGCCTCCAACATCTAAAAGGTAGAGCCGTGGTGGCGCAGTGGTTAGAATGCAGTACTGCAGGGCTACTTCTGCTGACTGCCATCTGCCTGCAATTTGGCAGTTCGAATCTCACCAGGCTCAAGGTTGACTCAGCCTTCCATCCTTCCGAGGTTGGTAAAATGAGGACCCAGATTGTTGTGGGCAATATGCTGACCTTGTAAACCACTTAGAGGGGGCTGTAAAGCACTGTGAAGTGGTATATAAATCTAAGTGCTATTGCTATTTGTTAAATGCGGCCATGGCCATCAATAGCTTGGTCCTTCCGGCTCTAAAGTATCTTAATATGCAAAGAATATTTGTCTCTGTGTGCTGAAACACAACATCTGCAAAGGAGCACAAAACTCTGGGTATCTGTGTATAGTATTTGTTTTGTTTGTAATAAATCCATGGTACTTTATAAGCATGGCTTTGTTTTGAAGTTTTTGGATAAAAAGCAAAAACGTCTACAATATTATCCATACAAAATAGGTTAAAAAGGCTTGGGGCTGATTCAAATCACCACAGTTTTCTTTTGGCATTTATATCATGACTTATAATTCTCTTTCTCTGTCCCTGCTACATTCGCTTATTACTTCATATTCTTTCCATTGTGCTTCATTTCATCTCTGTTATACAGATAGTCCTCGACTTACAACAGTTCATTTAGTCGCTGTTCAAAGTTATGTCACTGAGAAAAGTGATTTATGACCGTTTTTCAGACTTAAGACTTTTGCAGCATCTCCATAGTCACGTGATAAAAAATTTGGACACTTGGCAACTGTTTCATATTTATGACGGTTGCAGTGTCCCAGGGTCATGTGATCACCTTTTGTGACCTTCTTACGGGCAAAGTCAATGGGGAAGCCAGATTCACTTAACAGCCGTGTTACTAACTTAAGAACTGTTGCAAGAAAGATCGTAAAATGGGGCACAACTCACTTAACAAATGTCTCACTTAGCAACAGAAATTATGGGCTCAATTGTGGTCGTAAGTTGTGCACACCTCTTGCCCCCCTCACATCTTCCAAAGCACCTACAGTATTTGGCTTTGGATCTAAAGTACTGCCCAGCCCTAGTAGCTACAGTATCACATTTGTCCCTGTCATCTCATACAGGTTTCCCTGGCCCAACAACTGTCTACCACTGCTTATCAATATTCTACATTCTTGCAACTGCAGAAGCAAGGGAAGAGTCATTTTTGCCTCTGGCATTGGTCGGATGACAAGAGTCACTGCACCATTCCTCAGTCAGTCAGTCCCCCCTTCCCCTCAGTGTAAACCCCCAGCTAATTTCCATCCTCCTAATCATTTATTCACTTTTCCTTCCTTTATGCATCCTCTTTTTAGGCTACAAACCTGATGTCAGGACATATGTCTCAAGTGATTAACATATAGTGCTTTGCTAATAAAACCTTCCAAAAACCTGTCTGTCAGACAGTCAGATGCTTTACACACACTTAGCAAGCATCAAACATCAAGGCTAACCTTCAAGTTCAAGTTAGTTCCTTTACTTAGAGCAGGGGTGTCAAACTCGCGGCCCGCGGGCCAGATGCGTCACGTGCTGGCCACGCCCACCCCGGTTTAGTGAGGGGGGGAGTCACGATATGTCACGTGACAACAATGTGACGCTGTGAGTATGACACCCCTGACTTAAGAGATAATTATTTTTTTCAGGGAAAGTCACTATACCAATTTCAATTACCTCTAGACTAGGCTATAAGACCTAGGCAACGTTTTGGGTGGGGTGGATGATGTCTACTTAATAGTTTGCTTATACATTCAAAAAGCTCCCCACTCAACTGAACGCACAGCATCCAGCAGAATGGGAGGCTTAACCCTGCAAAGAAATCCTAGGTTATCCTTCACTGTCCACCTTAAATATTAACAAACGCAATGAGTGGAAATAGTTTAAATGTATGGAGGTAATCTATAATAGATTATCTTTTTCCCAAAGTGCTGAGGAAGCAGATGCCATTTATTATAGCTATACAGTACAAAGAATGTATAGGTACCTAGACATGCATGCTCTAAAACAGGAACAGCTGAAAATACAGCAATAGAAGACAACCCTGAATCAGCATTCAAAGAAGCCTTCGTCAAGGTTTTAACTTCATAAGATGCCTTTTGAGGATATTTTCAAAAGCCTGTTATGGCAACTTGCTGGATTGGTAGCCTTCCCAAGCAACTACTACTTTATCAGAACATCATTGTTTGATCAGAATCCTTTCATATTTACAGTATCTTAACAGATTTCATGTCCAAACCTATTTGTTAAGTTGGGTTTGCCTCCAAACCCACCTCAAGCAGAATCACCCTTATAGTCCCACACCATTTGGCTCTGTCTGGCCTTCTGTTATTTAACCTGTGCACAGTGCCATGTTTGCTCTCTCACTTTTCCACCGTTTAACAAATAACCATCCCAGGTATTTTTCCACCCAGACCAAATATTCTTAAGTAGAATAGTGAACCTTTGGGATTTTTATGTTTGTTTTTAACGTTTATGTGCACATCCAAGTAAACCCCAGAGTCGAGGCAGTGGTAGCGAGATGATTCTGAACCCCACCTTAAAACAAGCCGCAAAGGCAAAGGTTTTCTTTGTAGTTACTGCTCTCGTTGCAGATAAGAGCAGCCGCTTTGCTCTCTTTCCCCACAGATATTCTTTTTCAATGGTAAATGAGTGACAACTAGTGACAGTTCATATTACTGCACTTTGGTCTATATCCATAATCTTAATTTGGAGAAGCCTTTGAGGGTAATAACTCGTATCATAAAACCATTGCACAGGGAAAACTAAGAACATACCAAATATTCCAGATTTCTTTTTAACTTTTACATTTTAAATATCTGTTTCAATATCAGAAAACGGCTTAAGGAATTATAATATAGTGAGGATAGCAAGAACTGAGATATATTTCAGTAGACATGTTGCAGATTCACAAAATGGAAATACTTAGAATCTCTTAGAATAAGTAAATAATGCAAAATCTTTGCCAATGTTCTTCAAAATAGTATTTCTAAGTATGTTGCTCATCACCTCCCATAATCCCCATTGAGCATAGCTATTGATCAATATGATTAAAAGACTCTGAAATCCATATCTGCAGGAAAACCATACTGGAGAAAACTGACTGAAAACACAACCTCACTGTTGTGTAATTCTAACTGCTGAATCCAACCAAAACCACCAAGTCCAATATTCTTATGAACCAGCAAGGATGCAGAAGCCCACTAAAAAACTGGTTCACTTATTAACAATCTTAAATGTTATGTATATTTCAATACAACATCAGAAAAATACAGCAATTCCATTACCAATATAATAATTATATAATAATTACTTAATTAGCACAATCATCACAATCACAATAGGCAAACATGTACAGTACATAAAATCTCAAAAACGTCTTTTGAACCTCACTTTCTTTAGCATGCCCCATATTCTAAGAATATTCAACAAGGTCAAAAGAAACAAAAGCGCTTCTTTAATTTAACATTAGATAACCTCACATACATACTAAATACAGAGTAAAATTACACTTCCATTTAATAGAAGCAATTTATGAACAAATAGCTGTTGCAGCAGAATTGTCTCTGACCTTCTCATTCAGATCTGGTAATGGCTTCTTACTCATTAAGTGATCAAAGAGGAAAAATTATAAAAGTCTTTCTTTTCAGTGCAAATGGTTGATACAACTCCATTTGCGATGATGAGTTTATGAGAACATGGACAAACTAAAAGATTTTGCCAATGCGTTTACAGGTATGCAGCTATGGTGGCACAGTGGTTAGAATGCAGTATTGCAGGCTAACTTTGGCCATAGCCAGCAGTTCAGTCCTGACCAGCTCAAAGTTGACTCAGCCTTCCATCCTTCCAAGGTCATTAAAAGGAGGACCCAGATTATTGGGGACAATATCTTGACATTTGTAAACCGCTCAGAGAGTGCTATAAAGCACTATGAGTGGTATATAAGTCTAAGCACTATTGCTATTATGCTATGTTCTAGTTCCTTAAGAAGTGAACTCTGCCTCCAAGATTTCAGAGTCCTACAGCAAGATGGCAAGAAGAAATCTCAACTGATGACTAACAAACACAACATGCAATCACAACCTACTGAACAAACCAAAAGCAGCAGCAGCTATTCTTTTCATTCAAATAAATCTCACCTGTAGAACTTTTCAATATTTTCACAGAATAGAAAATAAACCAGCCATTTCAACTGAAGCAAGTGAAGTTAGCTATCAATGTTCAGAAATAGCCCAACTGAGAGGTCGCAGGAACAGAGTACATCCAAGTCTCTATCAGCTGAGCAACTTGACAAATAGCTAAATTAGTTGGCATTCACCTACCCCCGCCCTGCTCCATGTTAAGAGAATGACTGATGGTCAGTTTTAGACTGGCAGACATCACTTAGTAGAAAGGTGGGGGGAATAAATTAGGAAAACCCACTAATCCCTTTTTTTTAACATGTCTCACATTAAAATTGTATGGACAGCACCAATTGTTGACTTTCTTCTTGGGTCAGAAAAGACCTTGGCAATCAGGGTTAGCAAATGTTATGTCAGCTTGTTTTTCCACCAGCTCAAGGACTGATGGATGGGCCTTGAATACACAATGGGGGCTGTGCCAAAAAGAACCAATTAGTTGAAAGAGAAAGTGGGTAGTGGACCTTTACGAACTGAGCATAGCTTTCTGAGGGCTGTGATATCTAGCAGCCTTGTTCTAGAAATCCTAGAATTCTTTGGAACTTATCAAGTGCTCCCCTGCATAAAGATCAGTAATAAGTCACAAACTTTCTTGAAAGACTGCTTGCTCAGCAGTGTTATTCTTCCTTTGCAATCTGTAGTGCAAGGAAATACTCAAGGCCTCAAAGGACGCACTACTATCTATTTATTTCAATGGCTGCATTAATTGTTTTTTAAAGCCACATTCTTGTAAAGCACCACGCACAGATGCAATCTATATAAAAGACCCATCAGGAAAATATTACAATGCTTCTCTCAATTTAGAGGAGCCCTTCCCAACTTTAAGGGCATTTGGAACACTTGTATCATGGAGCAAAGGGGAACTCAATCACACGAATTCCACTGTATGGGGCAACTGTAAAAAAGTATGTAAAATATGAAGACATGGAAATCAACACACAAGCTCTGTCCACTCTCTCCAGTACCTGTACATAGTCTATAAAGGCTTCCCTATTTGATGAATTGGCTGTCCTAGCTGGGATTTCTATAACCTACAGACCCAAGACATTTGAAGAGTAGGGCAGGCCTAGAAAACAGCTGCATTTTATTTTATTTACAATGTATAAAATGCCCTACTCCCAATGACTCTGGGGAGGTTACAATTAAAAGTACAAACCATACAAACCATGAAAAAGAATCACAGACAGCCCCAGGACAACATATGACCTAGGAAAATCCATTCAACAGGGATTCAATCTTCACTCTGCTCCAAAATCTGGGAGAAGAGCCAAGTCTCTAACAATTTCCTGAATGCCGTCAAGATTCTCAGCAAGGGACAAGGATTGGATAATGGACAAAACTAGAAAGAACAATTTGCCTCAAAACTAAAAATCTGATCATTATCAGTTTATTTTATACAGGAGATTTCAATGGGAATTCTAAGGCTAGGGAACAATAAATATCTCTAAATGTAGAATGCAATCAGGACAACCTTCCTTAGAACAGATTTGTATCTTAGCGGACACATGTTGCGATTTGAAATACTATAGCAATAGCAATAGCACTTAGACTTATATACCGCTTTACAGTGCTTTACAGCACTCTCTAAGCGGTTCACAGAGTCAGCATATTGCCCCCAACAATCTGGGTCCTCATTTTACCCACCTCGGAAGGATGGAAGGCTGAGTCAACCTTGAGCCGGTGAGATTTGAACCGCTGAACTGCTGAACAGTCAGCTGAAGTAGCCTGCAGTACTGCACTCTAACCACTGCGCCACCTCGGCTCCCATCAACATGCTCCCATCAACATGCTTAAAACACTAAATTGTTGATTATAAAAATAATTGCAAGTCAATCTGCCTGTATTCTAAAGGCAAGACATTAAATTGAAATGCAACATGTTACCACTTTCACAGAGAAAATGAAATGTTTCCAATACCTCACTGTATGCAAAGAATATCAGAAAAAATTGCAATGGACTTTCAACAGCCACACAACAGATCTATTCAGAGCTTACACAAACTTAAGAGGAGAAACCGGAAGCGTCGCGGTGAGACCGGCTGGAAAAATAGCAGGCTCCAATGAGCTCCGTGAAAATCCAGCCAGATAAACCGCTGTCGGGGGGTCTTCGGACTGGAACCATCCTGTAGGGATGGTGAAGAAGGAGAGGCACCTCGGACGACCAAGAGGAACAGGCAAGTTCCTCGATAGGTCAGAGACAGCTCTTCAGACTGGTGGAGGGGGCGGCGGCCATTTCAAAATGACCGCTCTGAAGCTGGGGCAACCGGACTAAGTTTTTGTGCAGGAGCGCTGTTTTGAACTGAGTGCTGGAATCGGGTGAGTGATTGGCCAACTCACAGGTAAAAGAAAATTTTGAAATTTGGATATTAAAAGGTGTCCCGGAGCTGAAATTAGCGGCTAATCGGCATTTGGGAAATTCCATGGAGGGAGAAGGACAAAGCGGAGGCTAAACATCAAAGCCCAAGAAGATTCTTGTTTTTACAATTGGATTTGGAGTGGGGGGGAAAAGAGAAAAGAACCTGGGGAAAAGCATTTTTTATGTGGATTTAAAGTATTTTAGACAGTTTTGACAAGCAGCTGAATTGAGAGTATTGTGGATTTGAGAGAGCCATCTGCTGGTGGAAAGAGAGCATTGCAATGCTGGACAGAAGATAGAAGAGAAAGGACAGCTGTGTAATGTGACCTTGGCTATAAAATATAAATTGTTAACTTTTAGAGGGCTAAACATCAAAGCCCAAGAAGATTCTTGTTTTTACAATTGGATTTGGAGTGGGGGGGAAAAGAGAAAAGAACCTGGGGAAAAGCATTTTTTATGTGGATTTAAAGTATTTTAGACAGTTTTGACAAGCAGCTGAATTGAGAGTATTGTGGATTTGAGAGAGCCATCTGCTGGTGGAAAGAGAGCATTGCAACACTTGGTGGAAGACAGAAGAGAAAGTGCAGCTGTGAAACTTGTGTCACTACGTTCATTTTAATTTGTCAGCAGGACTCTTATTCTGAAATGACACTGTATACTGATATGAAGTTCTCATGTGATACCTGTACTGCGCATGTGTTAATTTTTTTTTTTGTTCTCTTTGTTCTTCACCATGTAGACACAGACTTAGGTGTTCTTATTTTTGTTATGCAAATATATTACTTTTATTCTTTCCTGGACTCTGGTCTTATTCATGAGGATTGAGGGCAGGGAAACAAGATTCATTTCACCTCTAATTATTTATCTCCGCAACATATTTGTTTTAATAAAATAAAACATC
>QLTV01002702.1:5194755-5217509 GCA_003457575.1 Thermophis baileyi
GCTCCCTTTGTTCTTCACCATGTAGACACAGACTTAGATGTTCTTATTTTTGTTTTGCAAATACATTATTTCTATTCTTTCCTGGCCTCCGGTCTTATTCTTGAGAATTGAGAGCATGGAAACAAGAATCATGTCACCTCTAATTATTTTTTCTCCGCAACAACTTGACCTTGACTACCGGAAAAGATAATTTGGAAACTGTGAGAACTTTTAAGGAGGGTTTGTTTCCCTACATTGCTTGGTTTCGATCTCTTATGACTGTGGGAGATAATAAACATTTGAAATGAAGTGATTGGACTAATATTTGAATTGGACATTAGAATATGAAAATAAAAAGAGACTATATGGACTTAAAGTTCTAATTAAATGGGATATAATATAAAAAATTTAAAAATCTATTAAATTGGCAATATGGAGCTTGGGATGTATGAGGAATTATTTGAGATGTTAAAAAATGTGCGTGAAACTAAAAGGTGATAAAAAGAAATTTTGCTGGAATACACAGAGCAGGAAATAGGAGAGAAGGTGGTAAAAGAGAGCATAAATGAAGAGCAAGAAAATAATATTGAAGAAAAAGAAACTGAAAGTAAAAAGCAGTTAGAAGATTTCTCTGGGATTTACAGTGGCACAAAAAGAGTAGACAGTGGGGAACGTCCCTCAAAAAAGAATCAATCAAAGGGCAAAGAGGGAAATAGTGGGAAGAGACCAGGGAAAATTTTGGGGAGAACTACTCGAATAATATATTCAAAAGTGAGAAAAGGATTCAGAAGAAAAGATATAATACACATAAAAAGTAAAAAAAGAAAAAGAAGTTAAGGGAATGGGATAAAAGGAGAAAATCAACAAGAAGTGGGATTTTTGAGAGACCAAAAGAAAATGGTTAAAGAGGGGAAGGTTAGTGGAAAGGAGGAAGGAATATAAGGTTTATATTAGTAGATTTAAGGGAATTGTATTAATATTATTAATTGTGGATAGTCAATCAAGTTAAAGGGTTTTTATGCAAGATTTGAATATGATGATGTATATCGTTTATAGTAAAATAGATCAGCAGATGGAATGTGAAATGGCAATTTGGTTTAATGTTTAATTTTGAAGATAATTTAAATTAAGAGATGAAGTGGAAATGTTTAAAAATGGGATGGGAAATTTGACAAATATATTTAGCAATGGAGAAATAAGATAATTAATTGATGTTACTGTAAGAGATTAGGAATTTTTGGGTGATTAGTAATATTCTGTATGTATTAAGAAGAAAATGAGTTAAGATAAAGAAATATGTAAGGAGAATATTATGGGTTGGAATTGAAACAAAGAGATGATAATGAAATTGATTATGTATATGGAAAGCTTTGTAAGAGATGATCCGACAACACTTTGTTCATAAAATATGTCTCTTTGGGGGGGGGGACAAAAAATTTGTAATAAAAATTGATTTAAAAAAAAAACCTTGAAAGAATTGAGCCCTATTTAAAGTTTAAAAAAAACTAGTACAAGCCATTTCCGATAGCTTTCCTGCACTTTAAATTCCGTCACTGCTAGTATACATTACTACTGTGTTGAGAAAATGATCTTTATTTGGAAATTTGGGGGATCCAAAGCTCCTCTCAATACAACCAAAGACTGCAGTGATATTTCTCCTGCCTTCTCTGATATCCAAGGTCTGCTCTTTGCACAGCAGTTGGGAGGTGATTTTGAAGGTTGGCTCAGTGTTTTAGTGTCAGGCATCTTTCTTGGTTCTTGATCAAATCCATTCATTTATTCCTGGTTGTCGGATCAAATAGGGTGGCATACTCCTAATCCCGTCTTTAAATGTTGTCTTTTATGAGCGCTAGGAACCATGACTTTTCCATGGCAGCCCCTATCCCAGGGGTGAAATTCAAAATTTTTCCCTACTGGTTCTGTGGGCGTGGCTTGGTGGGCGTGGCAGGGGAAGGATACTGCAAAATCTCCATTCCCACCCCACTCCAGGGGAAGGATACTACAAAATCTCCATTCCCACCCCACTCCAGGGGAAAGATACTGCAAAATCCCCATTCCCACCCCACTCCAGGGGAAGGATACTGCAAAATCCCCATTCCCTCCCCACTCCAGGGGAAGGATACTGCAAAATCCCCATTCCCTCCTCCCTCTTTGGGGAAGAATACTGCAAACTCCCCATTCCCTCCCCACTCCTCGGGGAAGGATATTGCAAAATCTCCATTCCCACCCCACTCCAGGGGAAGGATATTGCAAAATCTCCATTCCCACCCCATTCCAGGGGAAGGATACTGCAAAATCTCCATTCCCACCCCACTCCAGGGGAAGGATACTGCAAAATCCCCATTCCCTCCCCACTCTGGGGCCAGCCAGAGGTGGTATTTGCCGGTTCTCCGAACTACTCAAAATTTCCGCTACCGGTTCTCCAGAACCTGCTGGATTTCACCCCTGCCCTATCCTATGGACCACCCTTCCTCCTGAAGTTTGGCAGGTCCTCATCCTCCTAGCCTTCTGAAAAGCACTTGGCCTGGGCTTTTCCTCCTAAGAGCTGGGATAGGATAAGACTGACTTTCATGAAGAGACTGGACAGTCACTAGTATAGGGTCTCCTGCTTGAGCAGAGGGTTGGACTAGAAGACCTCTAAGGTCCCTTCCAACTCTGTTATTCTGTTGTTGTTGTTATTATTATTATTATTATTATTATTATTATTATTATTATTATTATTATTATTATTATTATTATTATTATTATTATTATTATTATTATTATTATTATTATTATTATTATTTCTGACAAGAGTATGTAGGACGGCAAGAGAAAATTAACTTTGGTGCCACTTTTAAAGTTTGTGGTTTAATAGACACAGTACATGCATACAGTATAATAATGGTATATTGATGAAGTTTTAACTGTTGATTAGGAGCTGCCCAGAGTTTGCTACAGGATGAGTGGCTATATAATCTTTTAAATAAGTGAAATAAACATAAGGCTGCATCCTAATTTATCAGTACAATGCAATACTGGTCAAATAAACAAGCTCAAAATTATAATGACAATAATCATAAGGATGAAGATATAGATGGATAATATTAAACCATGCAGCTTTTAATTATTTTCATTTTGCATTTCATTTATATATAATGCAGATTTGTTCTATCCAAGTGCAAAAACATGGACTTCTGTAGGGGGCAGCAAAGCAAACATCTGGATGTTTACAGCTCAGATCTGGAAGCCCTAACCTTAGTCATATAGGCAACAAAGCCTTCAATGTTGTTTTTTAATGTTCGCTTTCAATAAAAGCTTCTGAGATTTATATTCTCAGAACGTATTACAGATTTTCCCATCAGCCACTATGCCAAGAAAATTAAAAATCATCTGTATATATGGAGACCAAAAGTCATTTTCTCCTGTCAAAGATACTTGAAAAAGTCACTCATCCTTCATTGCTGAGCTTCTGAGAGAAATATGAAAACGGTTAAAACACACATTGCATAGTTTTTGTTTTTGTTTTTTAAAAAAAGGCTGTTAGTAGCTTTAAGGACCAGCTCATCAGACAATATGTGGGATCTTATCAGGACAAAGGCAACTGAAAATACTGAAAGTTTATGAGCATTATCATCTCTTGCCATTGATCACTCGAGCTGAGCAACAATATCTTCAAAATACTGCCACTTCTGTTGCTAGAAGTGGAACATTGTCTTTTCTGCAAATTATGCTTCTAACACTGTCTAGACACTAGAGGGCCTCAAATACCCACACCGTTTGTGCATTCATGTGTTAATATACACCTGTGGTTAATCGTTTTGACTTTCATCCAATCACCATTTATGTTAACAGGAACCTTTCCAAAACTAATGAGAACCTAAGAAAAGCCTTTTTATGCAATATACAAAGGGAAAATTACCATAAGTAGGAAGTCTGAGGAGAAATGAAATCCTTAAGCAGAACAGCATAAACTGGATTTCTCTACCTTACAGAAAATTAAATCAGGCAAGTGCAGCTTTTTCTGGGCTGAGGGCCACACTTAATCATTGTGGTACACGTTGGAGGTCCTACTTCCCCAAATTACCTACGAGCCAAGACTATTTTTTAAAAAAAATCTATTTTTCATTTAAATATAGTTGAACTTAAAGGTGGATAAATGGAGATGGCAGGTCAAGTTTATCAGAAGACAAGATAAGGGAAAACTGAACAGAAGCTATGTAGGTTTGGACCTACTTGGCATTTGGATGGGACACCACCAGGAAAACCTAGGGTTATAGAAGCTGGGAAAGTGGAAACACATCCTGGAAGAAAACAGTATTTTGTACTGCTGCTAAGTAAGTTACACAGACATGGACATGAAGTCACCAGAAGTCAAGCTCAACTTGAATAAAACCTTACTTCTTAAAATTAAATATACTGAGTAAAGATATTCTATTATTATAACAGCAGTAGTATGCAATTTGGTAAGAGTCTGTGAATCATCCTTGCAAGAGCTGCGTTCAGCACTGATTAATGAGTGATGAGCACAAGCAAGTATGTCTGCTACCAGACTTACTGATGAGGGAGGGAGATAAAGTGGAGTAGGGTAGGGTAGGGTAGGGTAGGGTAGGGTAGGGTAGGATAGGATAGGATAGGATAGGATAGGATAGGATAGGATAGGATAGGATAGGATAGGATAGGATAGGATAGGATAGGATAGGATAGGATAGGATAGGATAGGATAGGATAGGATAGGATAGGATAGGATAGGATAGGAATAGATAGGAATAGAATCTGGAAGGGACCTTGGAAGTCTTCTAGTCCAGCCCCCTGCTCAAGGAGAAGAACCTATACCATTTCAGATAAGTGACTGTCTAGCCTCTTCTTAAAAACCTCCAGTGATGGAGCACCCACAACATCTGATGGCAAGCTGTTCCACTGATTAATTGTCCTCACTGTTAAGAAGTTTCTCCTTAATTCCAGGTTGCTTCTCTCTTTGATTAGTTTCCAACCATTGTTTCTTGTCCTGCCCTCTGATGCTTTGGAGAATAATTTGACCCCCTTTTCTTTGTGGCAGCCCCTCAAATACTGGAAGTGACACATTCTTCCTCTTTCTGTGCTCAAGGGGCAAACCTAGTATGTAAAAGAAACAAGATGGCACAGTACCTTGTGAGACAGAGCAGGGGGCTGCAGTTGTAGCCAGCATTTTCTGCAGGCCACAGTAATACTTTACAAGTACTGATGATATTTTCCAGCAAGGTTGGGAAATGGAAAGCATTTGTAGAGGAGGTGCATCCTGATAGAGGCAGCCTTACAACTCATCTCAGGCTGATCCAGGAGGTTGTATAAACCAGATTAATCCATATTTCCTTTTTTATCTCATGTCTTCAGTCTCTAGCATTTACTATTTCCTCCTTTTCTGTGCTTTGCATAATGCAGTTTCTCCCAAAAGGGAATAGCATGAAGGATGCATATATAAGCATAGTTATGTTTCTTCGGAGTACCTTGGTGCAATTTTACAGTTCACAGGGTTCCTGATTTGCCATGCTTTGTGTACGAACTTTGTGTTCCTTGAGATACACTTAAATTAGAATTAGCTAGTGTAAAGGCCAGCTCTCCTGCTTTGGCTCTTCCTAAGCCATCGTCTTTTGAGGAAAGGAATGAGAGACATACAAAAATAAGTGTCCCTTGATAACAGTGCTTGGTTGAGCTGTCATTTCAATGCCTCAAATCCTGTCTTCAAGGCTTAAAGCAGGGAGAGCAAACTCTGCCTAAGAAAAGCGCAGAACACTGATATCTGAATAGTGTTTATTTATGCTGTTCCCAGGTTTAACCTGGATAACAGGTGGCGAGAAGGTTGTGTGTTGAAGTCAAAACCTTTTCTGAATCATTGATATTGACAGCCTGATGTATTACTCCCTTCAAAGGGAGCTTTGGGGTCCTGAGAGCAGGAAAGTATGCTACATATGAGATGACAACAAAGCAGATTGTCATTGCCTTCTTCTAGAATATGTTTGGAGGCGTGGGTGGGGGAATGGCTGTTATTTTCCAGTGCAAGTTGGAGGAATCCAAAAAATTATCCCCCTTTTGCAATAAAAAGGACACAGAAAAGAAGAAGGGGAGGGAAAACCCAGATCTGTTTCAAGACACTTCCAAAATGATTGAAAAGCCCATCTGAGTGCAAAACAGTGCAAAACACTTTCAATGGAAAACCACTTGAATTCAAGACATTTTTCAATTGATTAATTTTTAAAATACAGTACACCAGGGGTGTCAAACTGGCGGCCCGCAGGCCAGATGGATCATGCGCAGGCCACGCTCACCCCAGCTCTGCAAATGAGAAAAATGTTGTGAAATGTCATGTGATGGCAACGTGACACGGCGAATTTGACACCCATGCAGTACCCCATCAGGAATATAGGCTCTTTCCTCCTTCCCCCCCCCAAAAAAAAATTACCTGTGAATTGAACATGTCTTCTTATGTTCGCTGTTGAGAACAGCAGAAATTGTTGAAAACAAAAGAACAGGCTGGAGGTGGTGCTGACCAGCATGGATTCCTTGCCTTTAAAGCTTGGTGCTTATTAATGAATTTTAGTTTAAGGCTTTTTGTAACATCTACACAGAGCTTCTTACTCCTTTCTTTCCTTTCTTATACACTCATCACTTCCTCTCTCATCATCACTGTTCAGTTTTATTCCGTTTCCTTTCTTTCCTAATGCAGCTACCCTTTCTGGATATGTACAAATGCACGTATATCACATATGCACACATTAATTGGGCAGAGAGAAATATCCAGAGATTGGCAAGTTGATAGCATGTATATATGGAGCATTGGGGGGGGGGCAGACTGAAAATCCCATTTTCCTCCTGGAGGGTGAAGAATATTTGTAACAGCTTGCTCTTCCTTCAATTTATCATCTCAAAGCAGGAGGACTAATCTGTTCTAATAAAATTGAACCTTACTAGCCATTACCTGGAGGAATTTTTCTCCCTGTTATCAAACTTTTAATAATTCTTTATCTCTGTCCAGTGCTACTTGAGTTTTGTCCAATCCTAGACCTTTTTCTGAAAGCAGGGTCGAATGACCAATGCACCATTTCAGGACCACAGCACCATTTTTATAAGGACACGTCCAGCTACTTTCCTGAGCCAAATGCTATTTGAAATTTGCAATTTGCAGGCTACTTCAGCTGACTGCTAGCTGCAGTTCGTCGGTTCAAATCTCACCGGCTCAAGGTTGACTCAGCCTTCCATCCTTCCGAGGTGGGTAAAATGAGGACCCAGATTGTTGGAGGCAAATATGCTGACTCTGTGAACCGCTTAGAGAGGGCTGTAAAGCACTGTAAAGCGGTATATAAGTCTAAGTGCTATTGCTAGTGCTATTGCTAATTTCAAAACTGAAGGAAACCACCTTCCACTTTTTATGTTTTGTGAAGAACTACCTTACCAAGACTGTTATAGACTGAAAACAAATATTATGTTTCTTAGAGCGCTAAAGGCAATTGGGAAAAAGCCATTATTAATTCTGCTTGTTTGTCTTCTTTTCCACCTAGTACACTACAGTTTCTTAATATCAAAAGGGTGTCCTTTATCTCGTCTCTTTTCTACTCCCCAGAAATCTAGGTTTCTGCCCAAGGCTGAAAAGAATTCTGAAAGATTTTTTTTTATTTCCCAAAAGGGCGAATAGACCATTGATTACTAATCAGATAATAATAAAAAAATCTTCTCAGTACTTGACAATTGTCTCTGAATTCAATCATCTCTGAATTTTCTCAGTCTATTCCCACACTCAATATTTAGATTGTTAAATCAATGCGGAACTCCCAGATGGGGCCTCATGATCTCTCTCCAGTATCCACATCTGACTTTTAAAAATAATATTTTTTTTTCAAAGAAAAACAAGAATGCTGCAAAAATAAAGCAGCGGCCTCCTGCTTAATATACAAGAATGCCTCTGGGTTTCACATGATCCCACAGGCATTCTTATAAAATAAAAGGAATTGGTTGCAGCTCAGTGATTTATTTGGAAGGGAACCCAATTCTCCATTCTTTCCCAAGAAAAAAAAAATCAAGTTGGGGATTTAGCAAGGTAAGCTAAAATATGATGGGCAACATCATCAGTTTATCTTCTGATCAATTAGTTTTCTGACACTGATTTTTCCCACTTCCTCATCACTGAATTAAAGTGCTATCTACCAGTGCTTTCACCAGGAGAAAATTATGCTAGCATAAAATTTGCTACCTCCATTGGCAAACCTTACTGTGTGATATGATGCTATTTTTATTTACAGTGTAGAAGGAACATTAAAGACAGGGATTGGTAGTTTTCCTCAGCTTTGTTGCTTTCCCCTCCCACAATGTATCACTACTCAATGGGAAAGCATCCTCTGAACTCCTTAATGGAATGGAGATTTATTTTTATTTTATTTTATTTGTTAAATTTATTTGCCGCCCATCTTATCATGGGGCTACTCTGGGTGGCTTACAACAATAAAATGGGAGGGGGGAATATAAAAAAATGAAAGCATAACAATAACAAAGAAATAAAACAATAAAAATAAACAATGGAAGTACAATAATGTCAGATTAAAAAAGATGGGTGGAGGGGGAGCAGGAAGCACAGAGGGAGGTGGGGTCAGCTAATTAGTCCAGTAGCCACATCCAATGAGGTACTCCCCTCATTGTAAAGTTGACAGATCATTAGACTAGCATGCTTAGTCATCTGTTCAAAATCACACTCATTTGGTACACATTCAAAGAGAATCCAACTATTATCAGACAGAGATTATTCTGAATTAGCATGAAATCCATGTCAAAAGAAACCCAACTATCAGTTGAACACACCTGCACAGAATATTTTGCACCAAGCCAAAACTGATTGTCAGGTCCATTTTGGATACAGATTTAGTGTTACTTTAGAAGAGCATTAAACTTTGATCCAAAGCAAATCTAATCCATATCGTTATGCAGCCCCACTACCACCACAACTGTTCGAGCTAATCCGGATCTCTGAGCTGGTATTGGACTCAGAGACATGGCACATACAGCAGCAGACAAAAGAACTGCTCTGAAAGTTAGTGTCCAAGGATGCAGAGAAGGGGAGATGCCTGCATGAACCTAAAGTGGTCAGTAGGCAATGGGCAAATTCCACTTTCCAGTGTTCACCTGACTGCAACACCAGTCAAATGACTGGTGAAACTGGTCAAACTACTGTATACCCATGAGAAAATTGGCAAAGATTAATGCCTGCTTAAAGAGGAAAATCTTTTAAGATGCCTGCTTTAATATCAGAATAGCTAAAGAAAATTTTAAAACGATTCATTTTTTAGTAAAATTTGGACAAAGAGAACATCATGAGAAAGCAACAAGATAAAGAGGCTGCCGGGATATTATTGTGCCATGCTACAATAACATGTGTAAGATCCTGAGACAGCTATTACCAATAGCACTTATCCCATACTCTCAAACCTCTTATATGACCACCAATGCAAAATAATTGCAGTTTCAGCCTATTTTGTCTTCTTGACCTTTGATTTGATTTCCCAGATCTTCTGTGGTGTAGGGTTTCTTGCCTAGGCAGGGGGTTGGACTAGAAGACCTCCAAGGTCCCTTCCAACTCTGTTATTCTATTCTGTTCTGTTCTGTTCTGTTCTATTCTATTATTCTATTCTATTATTCTATTCTATTCTATTCTATTGTATTCTATTCTAGTGTATTCTATTCTGTTCTGTTCTGTTCTTCTATTCTGATGAACTCAACATTTGTATATTATTTTCTGACTCTCAGTCTAATAAATACACTTGCCTAATATGGGTTTCAAATTATCTGCCCTAATTAATTCATCCCATTATAGCTTCCACTATATAGGTCTTGCAGGTATTGTATTGTTACAGGTATTTAAAAAAAAACTAATCACCGTAATCAGTGGGACAAATTCATATACCAGAGGTAATTTACCTTCTATCATATCTTCATTGCTTCTCCCAAAAAATATTCCTTTTCTTTTCTCTCAAACTATTTCTCTAAATATCTACAGACTTTTGCAGGTTTGGAATGATCTGAATGTCTAATGTAAAAGAGAAATGTATTTGTACACTGTGTTTATAAAAGACAAAGTACGAAGAAGAAGAAGAAGAAGAAGAAGAAGAAGGAGGAGGAGGAGAAGGAGAAGGAGAAGGAGAAGGAGAAGGAGAAGGAGAAGGAGAAGGAGAAGGAGAAGGAGAAGGAGAAGGAGAAGGAGAAGGAGAAGAGGAAGAGGAAGAGGAAGAGGAAGAAGAGGAAGAAAGGATAAACTCAACACACAGTTTATTTTCAGCAGATCACCTTTAGGACTGTAATCCATTTTGACACGAGGCACAGTTCATTTGCCAGTTTAAGGCCATTTATCATTTAGCTAAAAAATCACTGCTGCATGAAGAAACTATGCTCCAAAATATTTATTTGCAGACTTTTATACATTAATTTACAAAGACTGATGTGTCACAAGAAAGCATAAACCTTTGCTTCGATTGGACAGAAATCCACATTTCTTTTAGAAGCCAGAATTTGGTGGACATTGCAAAGAAAAAAAAATAAACAATGTACTAAATCTTAATCAAAACTATATTGTTGATTATTAAACTTCAATGAAACTAATTTAAGTTTGCTCCCTTTACCTATACAACATTATCGGACAACTGACAATACTGATTTATTTTACTTCAGCATCCAAAAACATAACAACAGAATAAAAGAGAAAAGAACTTAACGTAAGAAATGGAAGATTCTGCATACTGTTTTATGGTGACTCAAATAATAACATCAATTCAAATGTAATCCTCGATACCACTTTCTGAAGAAGTTGTGGACACATGAATGATTTTGATTTATTTCTAGGGAATTTCTGTCACTTTTAGAGATCAAATCAAAGTATGGGAAATGACCTTGACTTACCTAGAGCAGGATTTCTCAAGCATTATGATATCCCCTAACATGATAAATGAATTTGTGCAAGCTTCTCATGAATAAAACAATGGGGTTAGGAAATGGTCAAGAAAAGAAATATATACTTGCTAACAGATTTATGACTTTTATCATACTTTCTAGACTTGGACTTAGTTTTATCAGTGCCATTTTACTTTTTCCCTTACTGTCAACAAGAACTTTCCATTTTGAATGGCTAGAAACTTAAAATAATGCATACAAATACTGAACTTTGCCAATAAGTAGAGATTCTCCAAAGATTGTGAGTATGCTACTACCGTATATATCACACTTAAAATTACAAACCAGAGCCCATAGAAACCCAGCTCTCAATGCTCACTACTTGGCAAATGGGAATGCATTGCAAACCGATGCAGGCAAAGTAGGGCTAGGTTTTCACAATGTTCCTTTGCCTGCACACAACTGATCAGCTTTAAAAATCACACACACACACACACACACACACACACACACACACACTGTACATTCAATTGCTTGCAACCCTTTTGGAGGATCACAACTCCCAGTCTCAATATTCCTGTCTTTGGGTATTGTTATCTACAATAGCAAGGAACAGATAGCTGTTATACTAGAAAAGCAGAACGAATGCACTGCAAATTGGAATATCACTTTTATGTATTAGGAGAGGCTTGTTTTATATGAAGAATGAAAGTCTACACAAAACACTCTGGAAAGACTTATAGATTTATCTAAAGCAATGGAATGGTGACTGCAAAAGACTGACAAAACCCAGCCTTTTGGTGGCTGGAGACGGCTGTTAAGATTGGGGGGGGGGGAAAAATCCCACAGTAAGGACAAATATGCAACATGGCATTCCACTTGGGAGTAGTTTCCTCCCTACAAAACGTGTTTCTATATGTGTTAAGACTATTTTAAGCAGCTTCTAGGTAAGGACGTATATGATTAGATGTCCTTGCGAGCATCTCCATGAGCCATGGTGGCGCAGTGGTTAGAATGCAGTACTGCAGGCTACTTCTGCTGACTGCTGGCTGCCTGCAATTTGGCAGTTCGAATCTCACCAGGCTCAAGGTTGACTCAGCCTTCCATCCTTCCGAGGTCGGTAAAATGAGGACCCAGATTGTAAGGGGCAATATGCTGACACTGTAAACCGAGGGCTGTAAAGCATTGTGAAGCGGTATATAAGTCTAAGTGCTATTGTTATTGCTATCTCTGTGAGTAGGGACAGCAGTACAGCAAAAAATTGGTGGCCTAGAGTTTCCTGGACCTCCCCATGAGCTACGCTGGTGACCTTCCGGTCTTCAACTACAGATGCCAGGTACCAAAACAGGTTGCATATTTTAATAAGGAAGTCCAGAATCCCAGTTTTAGGCACTTTAATAACCTTTGGCTAGATGCCATCAGGGCCCGATAATTTTTGGATGTTCAATTGGTCAGTGGGGCCTAGCACTTCTTCTTTTGTCACCACTATATGGCTCAGTTCATCTGATTCCCTTCCTGAGAAAAAGAGCTCTGGCTCAGCGATCTGGCCCAATTTTTCTTCTGTCAAGACAGAATAATTCATTCATATTCTCTGCAATTGCTTTTTCTCTTCTTAGCAGGTTTTGACTCCTTCAACCAAGGACCAAGGGTCTCCAACTGATTTCTCACTTTCTACTGAATTTGAAGAATCTTTTATTATCTCTCTTCACTGTTCGGCAATATAGTCCTCAAATTTTCTTTTTTCCTCCTTCACTTTGCATGTTGTTTGCCAGAGTTTTATCTTCTTCGTTGGGGGCAGGTTCTTCCAAGTTCTAAATGACACTTTCTTGGTTCTAATAGCTTTCTTTATAGTGCAGGCCTCTTTTTGGATTTTGGAACCATTTTCCTAATTTTAAGAATACAGTGTATCTAAGTCTCTACTACTCACTTTTTGGAGTAATTACCTCTATTAGCAAGCTTTCTGAAATAAGCTTACTGTTTCAGCCTTCCCTTTCAGTTTCCTCTTAACCTGTTTTCTTATTTTTGAAAAATCCTCTTTTTTGAAATCAAATAGCTTGTTATATAGGTCATCCTTTCTTTGAATGTTGAATTGTGTTGCAATATAAGTCAGTGGTCCAATTTGACTACACATACTTCTCTCACCAAATCCTGAGTAATATTTAAGTGGAAGTCTAGTATTATCCCTTCCTCACTTATTCCACGACCAACTACAGCATACAGTCATTTGTAGCATCTAAGAATTTTACTTCTCTATAATGATATGAACAAACGTTCACCTGCGCAATGTGTGGGTAACTGAAATCTTCCAGGATGACTTCATGAATATCAACAGGTTATAAAGTTGTTTGACCAACACCATCTAACTATTAGTAATGAAAGCTATCCAAACTCTATTAATAATCAATCAAGGACAGATTAACAAACCCAAGTAACCACTGTAGTAGGAATCCAGCAATTAGACTGCTATTCCTACCATCTTTGGTATGGTGATTGGTGTTACATTCTCAGACTGAAGCACATAGGCTTCAGTCAGGTCCTCCATTCTGGAGGGAAAATACTGTCTGCTGATTGGTTAGCCTGTCTGACAGCTCCCTATAAAAGGGCTGGCTGTCAGACAGGGCTTTTGCTGGATTGTTAGCACTTGACTAATAAAGAGCTGTTGTTTTGGAGTCACTCTGTCTGCCTCTTCCATTCACCCTATCTAACAACTACACTAATAAGAGCTGAATAAGAGCTGAACTTTAATATCTAAAATAACATCTTAAAGTACACTTACTTTTTTTTTTCATCTATATGATCAGCACTCCCATTCTATTCTTTAGTCCAGCTTTCCTCTTCAAATGTTGGGGTCCTTCCCAACATTCCAGAATTCTCCGCTAATTTGTTTTAATCCCAATGCAATAGATTGGGTAAAGGTGGCTGAGTTATGTCACAATCTAGCACTGTTCCATTTCAGCTATCTAGGCTTTCTCCAAATCTGAAATAAATGTGTTGTGAAAAAAAGAGTTAAACTCTTTATGTTATTCTACAACTTCTGGCATTTCTCCTATAAAAAGAGGTTATGATGTAGTTATGCTATCATTGGGAATGTGGTATGAAACATGATTTAATTAGAAAATTTGAAATGGAACTATATCCTTATTTCTTCCTCTATAAATTTATCTTTAACCCATGTAGAAAATATAATCAGCTACTTCATCAGTTACAGGGGCCAATTATTTCCCAATCATTTTTAGATATCTCATGATTGACTGAAGAATTAATGACTAAGCAGAAACCCTTGAAAATGATCACTTCTAGAATTTTTAAACACAAAGATTTCAAAGTCAAGCCTTGAGCAAAAACAAATTACTCATACAAGAATACCAAAACATTTAATAACCATCCAACCAATTATTATTAAAGATTCGTAGAAACATCACAATACAAGTCAAGAACAAAGTCACTGTAACATTAAGCTAGCATATTTAGTGTAAGCAAACAAAAATAAAGCATAGTAGGAACATCATGCTACCTGTATAAAAAACACTACAGATGCAAAATAAAAAGCATTACTTTGACCGTCAGCATCTCTCAAAGTTTACTTGAGAAGATTGGTAAATCTCCAAAAAGAGAGTTGCTAAAAGTTATTTTGTTTTCTCCCTCTCTTTTCAGGTCAGTCAATTTGAGGATTGTGATTTGGGATTTATCTTTAATGTCAAAAAGCACTCAAACTATTTTAAGTAAAATTGTGAGAACCTCTTCTCCAATTGGGGGTGTCTTTTGTGGTAGGGAAAAAAACCTCTAAATCTTTGAAAGAATGCATGTATGAAATGGAATCTAGTCCATAAAAACATATGTTGCTATAATTTTATTGTTTTTTACCTGTCATAAAATTATTATTCTTGTTATGGAACTCATGTTTGACATTCTTTACCCTCTCAGGACAATCTAACTTCTAACATGGTAGGCTGTATCATTTTTAACAAAATCCCATTCATAATCTCAACACTGAGAAGGATATTTATAAACCTTTGCAAGGCCTTCGGAGGGAAAATTTATAGTTGTTCATCCTCAAATGAACTTTGCTCATATTATTGCCGATATATTTCAGAGATCTAGAAAGGACTATGTAGGCCATCAAGTCCAACCCTCTGTTTTCTCTAGGACTTCAAATTAAAAATATATGACAGATCTAATCAGTAAAAGTCCACCTCCTCTATAGATAACTGATTTCAGTGTCAAACAGTTTTTACCAGGAATGGGGGAGTGGGAGCAGAATGACAAAAGCACTGTTATAACAACCCCTGCTTCCTTTTTTGTATAAATCCTGACATCACTATACACCCCTAAGAGAGAAGATCTTGTAATATCACAACAATGGTTTCACTACTTCAACAAAAGTAGCAAGATTCTGGGGCTGTGCATGGTTCTTTAAATTTGGAAAGTTTTCCCTATTGTACAACCTTCATTGCCTTCCTGTATCTTAAAGCCATTATTTCACATCCTAAATCTGAAATGATAAAGGAGAAGACTTGGCATTCCTTCAAGTATTGGAAGAGTGCTATCATATCGTCTTCTATCTTCAAAATTCATGGGTTCCAATGATTTAACAGGTTAGTCAATAAAACTTTTTAACTTTCCAATGTTTAAAGTATATAAATTTAACCTCTGAAGAATAATAACTTCCCATTTACTAGAAGACTGAACAAATGCATGTGAAGTAACAAATTTACAAGAACAAGACATATTTACAAATGTAATATACCACAGAGGCTGCAAATTATTCTTTGCAATGTCACATACTTTCATTCTTCACCAACTTCAGCCATTAAATATAAGCCTTTTTTTTTACCATTCAACAGAAAATCATTTAAATGTGCTAAGTGCCAGGTGAAACAAATAAATGAAAAATACAATTTCAGCTAAACAGTTAAAGCAGTGGGGCGAAAATAAAATGAATATTTCAGAATAGGCTAATTTCCTCAAAGTGGATCAATTTGTAAACTAAGGTAGTAAAACAGGCTGTGTCAAGGTCAAGCATTCTGAACTATCAAGGAAAGGAAAAAGTTAAAACTTATTAGCAAACTTATTAGCAAACCTTTGTAATCCAACTATGTTTTACTCAACTTTAGACACATTAACTACATTAAACTAGCTCAAAAGGCTAACACCCAGCCTGTATGAAATTTGCATCTTAGATCAAGACTAAATTAGCCTAAATTAGCCGTATCTTAATCTCATTCAAAACAATGGGATAACAATGACTAAATTGCACTGGTTACCGGTTGACTTTCAAGCGCAATTCAAACTTGCTGGTTATCACCTTTAAAACCATTCAAGGCATAGGGCCTAGGTACTCAAGAGATCATCAATCTCCATTGTGTCTAGCTATCCTGTTTGATCTGACAGAGTTGGCATGCTCCAGATCCCAGTGATAAAACAGTGTCATCTCATGACATCCAGCAAGCAGGTCTTCTCTGTGACTGCTGGGCCTTCTAAAACAGCATTTCTCCTGAATGGACTTATTCAAAAAAGCCCTTTAAACCTGGGCTAATTTGGACAGCAACTTCCTTACAAGCATTCTTGTCAATGTGAAGGCATTTTGATTCTTCTGTGTCACTTAGCTTTTGTTGAATTGCTATTGTTTTAACGATTTTTAATCCTGTATGCTGCTTAGAGACTTTTGAATCGGGCAGCCTTATAAATTAAAGTCTGATTTAATTGGAATCAGAATCTAAATGGGATTAAAGCATGGCTAACAATGTTTCCAGACATAGCTTAAATTATGCAATCATCCTTTTTCATTCAAAAAAAAAAAATTCACCCGGAGGACAGATGGGATACTTCAGAAGATATCATTTTTCCATTGAAGTTTCCTGTAATTTTCTACTACAGTACCTGTTCCAATACTTTTCCTATTAAAAAAAATACACAGAAGAGATAGAATAATGATAATGTTTATGACTGGTAGCACAAGGAAGCTTCTATTAATAAATATCTGTAGTCTGGGCACAAACATACACATACACTACAACCCTATAGAACAGCTGAGGAAACTAACAGGTCACGTTATGTGTCAGACTGTCAAACATTGCCTGGGAGAGATAATGGCCATGAGTTGCATTCCAATGATAGGAAAGTAAATTGCATCCATTCATACAAATAGAAATAACCTTCCCAAAAGTCTTATAATGCATCATTGGAATTGTCTGGAAATTAGTTTCTTTCCCTTTTCTCTCATACCCCCTTCTACTTTTCTGTTATTCAGCTTGGAGGAAGATTATTCTGAGTGTACTTTTTACAGAAAATGCACAGCAAGTTAATTTCTTCTAAATGTTCTGAAACCTTTTTCTGGAGTTCAGAGCAATGATGGCCACCAGCAGCCGATCATCCAATGAGAACTCAGAAAGCATTGCCAAAGTAGAATGTGCCAATCACTGGTATTTTAATTAGCAGCAAGAGGCTATGGCAACTGAAAAACATTTTACAGCTATGAACACCTGCAGGCATCACTGCAGAGAATTGCTTGCAAAAGCCCAGTGCAAAAGATTTGATAGCGGGTGTTGGAGCCCAGGAGTCATTTTTAGCTATGTGCAGGTGTGTGAATCACCTGTCGAAATTAGAGGGAAGAAGGAGTGAACATTTTTGTTCTCCTAGAAAACACTTGCCAAACCACCATTTCATGTAATTTACATTTAAATGGAATTTGTTCATGGATATTATTTTGCTAGTCTTACTGTATATTGTTCTTTTCTTATTGCATCTCAAAGAAAGTCTTCAAAATGTTTGGCTCTCCTCTTTACTTTTTTTAAAGGGATGTTTGGCTGTTGTTGTCATTTTGTTATATCTTCCCCAAATTAACTTGCTCAATCCCAGATACTGTAAGGTGAAACTGAATTTTTAAAAATATTTCAACTCAATGTCCAGCCTATTTTTGGAACATATTGCCTTGTCCAAACTGGAAAAAGGACCAAAAGGTGTGACCATATTAGTTTCCTTGGATGCTTCCATGATTTTCAGTATCACCATATAGGGTATCCTTCCTAAATTAGTTTAATAAAGAGAAGTGGGAGTACTCTGCATTGCATTGATTTTGCCTCTTTTGTGGGTGGTCAAATCCAGAAGATAATGCTGGAGGGTTACTGATGTTATTATTGCACTAGGTTATATGGGTGTAAATAGCTTAAACATTTACAATTTTATTTTACAGTATTTTATCTTTCATAGTTTTCAACATTTACATTAAACTGCTGAGAATTATCCTTTATTCACTAAGGAGAGAAAGTACACCTACAGTATCTCTCACTACAGAAGGATTGTTTCTGGTTAACCTGTCAAAAGGGTTTAACTAGAATCTAAGGAAGTGGAAATTTTATTGATTTATTTATTCCATTTATATGGCCACTCATCTCAAATTCATGACTCTGGACAGCTAACAATAATTAAAAGCTCAAAAAAAAGTGTAAAAAAACAGAAAACAATTTTTAAAATACATATACACCACAGCCAAGAAAAAAAACCATCAGTGCAAATGAGCGCAACTATTGCACCGGTTGTAATGAACTGTGAGAATAACCTTGGGAGGCAGGAGGAAGAGCTGTAGTCATGGCAACAGTCAAACAAGAGATGTCTCAGCCCACAGAAGGAATGGATGAAAACATCTCAGAAGGGACCCTCTGTACTTCTCTGGGAAATAAAGGCAAGAGAGGGAAGAAGTGCTTTCAGATTTAAAAGATTATGTTATTGTAACCTTACAATAAAGGTAATCATAGTGTTGGTTTCTTGTCTGAATTCCTCAAAGGGCTAACACAGTTACAAAATCATGTGTTTAAGGCCCCAAGAAACACTAAAATGGTTTGGGCCAATCTAGTATCTGGGGGAAAGAGGTTCTAAACGGTGGACATTACAGCAGAAAAGGCTCTCTTTCCTGGGCCCCGCCAGATTGCATTCCTTAATAGGCAGAATTTGGAGCACATTCTTCCTGATGGACCTAATGGTGCCCCATTAGGCCCATAATTGGGAACATAATTGGGAGGAGGTGGTCCCTCAAATAACCCAGTCCCATGCCAACTGAAGGATGACTGGTAAATAATGAACTCGCAAGTAGCAGGCTTAATACAGCAGCAAAATGAAGTGTTTTAGAAATTTACCATATTTTTCAGACGCACTTCCCCCCACCCAAAAAAGTAGGTGGGAATGTCTGTGCATCTTATACAGCGAATGTTGCTGAAGTCCCACCCACCCGCCGGCCCCCACCCTTCGGCCTCTGCCTCCCAGCAATTTGCCTCCTTGCAGCAAACAGCAAACAGCGTGGTCAGCTTCAACACAGCCTGATTTAGCACGAGCAGTTGATTGGCGGTTGGATCTGCCTCCCGGAATACCTCCCATCAGCTGTTCCAGGCTGCGGGGATCGCCGCCGCCCATCAGCGCTGCCGCTGCCCATCGCCGCTGCCACCTATCGCCGCTGCCACCTATTGCTGCCTCCACGTGTCCCATTTTCGGCCTCCGCACACCCTGTTTTCAGCCTCCGCGCGCCCCATTTTTGGGCTCCGTGCATCCCATTTTCAGCCTGTTCCAGGCGGCGGGGATAGGCGGTGGAGGCGATCCCTGCCACCTGGAACAGCCTGAAAATGGGATGCGCAGAGGCTGAAAATGGGGCACGCAGAGGCTGAAAACAGCTAAGCTCAGAGAGCACCAAGGACCCCACTACAAAATATAGAAAATGTAAAAACATAAAATTGTAAAACACAACCAAAACCTGGCACCTCCGACACCCTCTTAGGATGTTCCAATAACCAACCCAAACCACTATCACACTACCCCCATGCCTGGGTAAAAAGCCAAGTCTTGATGGCCTTCTAGAATGAGCTAGGGTAGCAAGAGAGATAGAATCCAGCAAAAAGGGGTTCTTCAAATATGTCAACAGCAGGAGGAACAGGGCTCCAAGCTTGTTCCAACTGAATACGTATTAACAGATAACCATGAGAAAGCAGAGGAACTCAATTCCTATTTTGCTTCTCTCTTTACACTCAAATAAAATGCTGATTTGAATAGTGTACATAGGGAATGAACCAAGGGGGAACAGGGAGGCAAGATTTACAAGTCAGTAAGGAAGTGATAAAAAAAATCTTCCAACTAAATTAAATACCTTCAGGTCTTCAGGCCCTAATGAATGAAATACACCCTCAAATAATGAAGGCTTGCTGAAGAGCTGTTGGGACTCTGTCAATTATCTTTGAAGAGTGCTGGAGAAGTTCCAAAGGATTGGGAAAAAGCAAGTGCAGTCCCCTTTCTTTAAGGAAGAAATAAAGAAAGGATCAACCAGTGAGCCTATCATTAAGATCTCTAAGTTTTTAAAGCAGATAATAAAGCATTTTGAAAACAATGCTTGATTGACAAAGCTTGGTCATCAAAACTTGGTCATTTGAGATGACTCTCATCTCCTTTCACAGAGGGAAGGCTATGGTAATCTGCCTTGATTTCAGCAAAACGTGTGACAAAGATTCCTTGGCATTTTTACTGACAAACTGTTAAAAGTGTGTTTTAGATGGTACTACAGAAAGATGGGTTCAAACTGCTTTGCTAACTGCAGTCAGAAAGCGAATATTAATGGTTCTATATCAATTGGGAAAGCAGTAACCAGTGATCCAATTGTTGTAAGGAATATCCTTCTGGGTTCAGTTCCAAGTGGGGAAAAAGACACTGGATTCCTGGAAATTGCTTGGAAAGAAGGTTTAATGGTGGACAGGAGCACATGGCAGGGGCTCCTGAACAGAAAAGGTGGATCACATGCTTCCAGATGTTGGGTGAAGAGAGAAGGAAGGAAAAGATGCTGAGTCTCTTGGTTTTATGACCTCTGTTGGGCCCCACCTCTTAGTTTCCTGTTCCTGTACAGAAATGTATCCCATTGGCTGTCAGACTCCCATGGGGCAACTCTGTAGGCTGTCCTGAATACCAAGGTAGTTTGAGTGCTGGCTGATGCAATCTTTGCTTGGCTGTCAGACTCCCATGGGGCATCTCTGTAGGCTGTCCTGAATACCAAGCTAGTGTGAGTGCTGGCTGATGCAATCTTCCCAGGTTCCATGAGGCAGAGAGCTAATCCTATCTTTGTTATGTAGAATAGACTGCCCATTGACAAAGGTGGGGGGATGAGTGAGCTGGGCCATTCCTTGATGGCCCATTGACAAAGGTGGGGGCTACTAAGAGTGAGTCTGTTTCCTTTCTAAAAGCATGTTTCTCAATTTCTCTAGGGATATTCTATATAATATTCTGCCTTTTTAATTTTTCCTAGGATATTTCATGTTTCCAGGAGAGGGGTGGGTGCTAACTTCCTACACTACAGAGATCGTTCTTGGGGCAGTATTATTCAATATTTTTAGTAATGCACCTAGTTATTAAAGTAATGCTCTTATCCAATTTGTGGATTACATAATGTCAAAATAAGAACATAGACACCTCCCATTCATAAGGTTGAGAGTTCAATCCTAGGCAGCAACAGATGTTTCTCTTTCAGGATGCAAAGAGAAAATATCTCCTGCAAATAGGCATCAGGAAGGACATCCAGCCAGTAAATGCTCAGCTCCATTCAGTCGCCCCGACTCCATCCTGATAAAAAGGGATTACACATACATACGTACATACGTACATACTGTATGTACATATACATATATACATACACACACACAGAGAGAGAGAGATATATACACGCGCGCGCGCACACACACACACACACACACACTGTGTATATATGTGATTATAGATTATATAATATCAATATAGATTATATTAGACTATACTTTCTGGGAGTTACAGTTCAGAGATCATGACCTTATTTATAAGTAAATAAGACAGACTGGAAACAAAAGTTAAAATAAGCAAAAAAAAAAATAGTAAGAGAACACCTGTCTGATCTTGATGAATACAAATCACCAGGACCGGACGGATTACATCCCAGAGTTCTAAAGGAGCTGGCAGATGTCATCTCAGAACCACTGCACCACATCTTTCAAAAATCCTGGAACACCGGGGAACTACCAGAGGACTGGAAAAGAGCTGATGTGGTTCCCATCTTCAAAAAAGGGGGGGAAAAAACAGACCCAGGAAACTACAGACCAATCAGCCTAACATCAATACCCGGCAAGATACTGGAAAAGATAATAAAAAACAGATCTGCCAACACCTAGAAACAAGTAAAGTAATAACTAGCAGCCAGCACGGGTTTGTTAAAAACAGATCATGCCAAACCATTCTTATTTCATTCTTTAACACAGTGACTAAATTAGTAGACCAGCAAAATACTCTGGACATAATATACAGTACTTAAACTTCAGCAAGGCATTCGACAAAGTAGACCACAACCTACTGTAGGAAATTAGCACCCACCCCTCTCCTGGAAAAAAATGAAATATCCTAGGAAAAATTAAAAAGACAGAATATTATATAGAATATCCCTAGAGAAATTAAGAAACATGCTTTTAGAAAGGAAACAGACTCGCTCTTAGTAGCCCCCACCTTTGTCAATGGGCCATCAAGGAATGGCCCAGCTCACTCATCCCCCCACCTTTGTCAATGGGCAGTCTATTCTACATAACAAAGATAGGATTAGCCCTCTGCCTCATGGCACCTGGGAAGATTGCATCAGCCAGCACTCAAACTAGCTTGGTATTCAGGACAGCCTACAGAGTTGCCCCATGGGAGTCTGACAGCCAATGGGATACATTTCTGTACAGGAACAGGAAACTAAGAAGTGGGGCCCAACAGAGGTCATAAAACCAAGAGACTCGGCATCTTTCCTTCCTTCTCTCCTCTCCCAACATCTGGAAGCATGTGATCCACCTTTTCTGTTCAGGAGCCCATGCCATGTGCTCCTGTCCACCATTAAACCTTCTTTCCAAGCAACTTCCAGGAAT
>QLTV01002702.1:5225529-5249782 GCA_003457575.1 Thermophis baileyi
TTATGTTCTAGCTGTTTAATCTGTGTTGCATGGTTCCAACCAGGTCCAGCGTTTGAGCGGGAAAAAGCTCAAACGCTATTGGCTGGTCTGTCTGACAGCTCCCTATAAAAGGGCAAGCTGTCAGACTGCTCTTTGCTGGTTGCTTACACAAGAGCTGAAATAAAGAGCTGCTTTGGAAGTCTGTCTCCTGTCATCTCTACCCACTATCTAACAATAGGCATAGCAACTAAGTCAGCCAATGAGAGCTAAGCACATCTGAGTCTGTGCAGAGAATCGAAACTGAAACTTAAGCTATAAGGCTGGGTGTGGCTCAGCCCACTCTGTACTCTCAGTGAGAAGTGAGGAGTGTTAAGATATTCATGAACTGGGAGAGCCAAGGGTAACAAGGTCAGCCAATGAATAGGCATAGCAACTAAGTCAGCCAATGAGAGCTAAGCACATCTGAGTCTGTGCAGAGAATCGAAACTGAAACTTAAGCTATAAGGCTGGGTGTGGCTCAGCCCACTCTGTACTCTCAGTCCACTCTGTGCTTGTCTGCTCTGCTGAAATGAAACTAACTCTCCTGCTTGTGTTTACTTGAAGAAATAATCTACTTGTGGTATTGTATATATATTATTATGTTTATAAAGAAGTTAATGAATCCAGCTGAATCAGCTATCTGTGTGTGCTTTTGGTTTTGATTTATGCAACAAACTCTGATAATAAATCTATAGGACAACTTTCTGATATAAAGGACTACCCTTTATAATGAAGGTTACATGGTCACTGTAGTTATAGCTTATTGGGAACTCAGCCAACTGTGCTTTTTTTCATAAACCATGATTAGCAATCAGGACTTAGTATGATGACTTGAGGCTACAGAAAAAGCTTAGTAAAGATCTGAAAACAAAAATGGCACCTATAAGCAGTGAAAAGGGTGCCAAACCACAAAGGAAGGGATTAGACAGGTACTCCAGAATCTCATGGCTTCAGTCAGGAAAGGAAAAACTCAGAATGAACTCAGTTAACGAAACAGACCAATAACATCTTAAAGAGTTGCCTCAAAGATGTTCAGAGCGAAAAGAAAAAGAACTAGAATATTAACTACACAGTGAAGAGAGAAAGATGCTAACAAGTAACAAAAAAAAGAGCTACTCGGTTATTTTGGACCAGTCTTCCTCAACTGATGTTTCAGTTGGAAATCATAAAACAGGAGAAATGATAGGAATAAATAGTACAAATTTACAATGACATTTAAAGCTAACATTGGCACCAATTGCCCAATTGACTTATTTAAATTATTCCATCTCAAGGCCTTCCAGACAAGCCAGAGTTTTATCATATCTGAAAAGCCATGAAAAATGGCCTCACCTCCAGAGGCAATCTGTTGCATAAGAGGGATACCTCCAGAGCAAATGCCTGACATTGGGTCCCCTCCCGCCACACTGTATATCTGAAGCAGGGGGAACTCTGAGCAGAAGCTCTCTGACTGTACAGATCAGGCAGACTGGATCTATTTGAGAAAGAATGCTGATAAGCTAGCTCGTGATATATGGGCAGGGAGACATGATAATTAAGACATGTCTTTATCTTACAGAAATGCTGTGAAAGGGCCTGAAGTGGATAGCTTATGCAAGGAAGCTCACCAACTGAGCATGGGGCTAGATTTCAAGGCCTAAAAGGCCCCTTCTAACTTGTTGATTCTATGATTCTATGCCATAGAAAAAGTACTGCCCTACTACATTTAGTTATCAAAATCGTCATTTTCAATTTTCAATTAAAGCATTAAAACAGGAGCAATGAGTATCTTGATGTTTCTGGAAGGCCTAATTTTTATTTGATTAATTCTTAGTATCTAAAATCCAAAGCTCTCCCAAACAAGGTATCTGCCAAATTACATGGAGTACTTGAAAAATTATTATGTATAAAATTATTGAAAATTGCCTCTGTATGTGGCTGATGGATCCTCAACCAGTAGTAACAGCTGGCCAACTTGATATGAGCTCACAAAGGAAGCAGTGGCACCACTCATTAATGCTTGCATAGGAAATCTCAAGACCTTAGGCCAGACTGGAGGAAACAAAACATATCCTCGGAAAAGGTGATGGCATACCACTTCAGTACTGCTGCTAAAGAAATTACATAAATGTGGTCATAAAGATACTATAAGTTGAGCCATGCTTAGAGACTCCCTTTATCTCACATAGGTGGTATCTGATGTTTCTCTTATTTATGAGATCAGAGGCCCTCATCATCCAATTTTTACTGAGCTTGTTTCAATTGATGCATTTTAAATAGTGTTATGTCCTGGGGGGGGGGATAGAATCTATGTATCATTCCCTTCAAGTAGGCAAGGTCAGAAATTAGGAGCAGCCAGGGTTTCAAGATGGTTCTTTATTTCTGTAGGGTATAATAACAGAATCTTGAAAGCTGTCAGAGTTTTTCTCTACTATATCTCACACCATATAAAATCAAGATGAGATTATTTTGAGTTTCTTTTTTCATGCTTTCCTTTTTTCCAGGACTGAGTAATATTTTCTGAATCTTCTCCCTTAACAGTTTGTTCATCCCTTCCTCACTCCCAGGAATGGGTTTACTTCAGTCACACTACAAGATCAAAATGGAAATATAAAAAAGTCATTCTAAAACGATATCAGAAACAGAGCAGAGCCAGCCAGAGGAGTACGTATGAGACAAAGATTCTAACCTTTGTTTTATCTGTCTGAAAAACCAGGCTCCTTTTTATGTTTCTTCTGAACGAAGGCAATTAACTTTTCTACCATACATACTCAACAAGAATATAGAAGTCTGGCTTGAAATGAAACACAGAAAATGATCTATCTAGAATCCCGTCCTTTTTCATGTTTGAGTATTCTTTCAAATTTTGTTTTTCAGAGGTTCTGTCTGGGCTTTTTAAAGCCACCTGCCACCAAAGGAGTTAATTTTGCTGCTTTTCTATTAAAATACTCATTTGCATTCCTTTTAATTGTATGAGAGATATCTTTCTAAAACCTCTAATCTCTTGTTACATTTCCCCTATTTCAAACATGACTTAAGTGTGACCTGATAAAGTTTTAGTCATGCAGTAAGTTGGCCTGATTCACTAGAATTTATAGGAGGGCCAAACAAGGTCATCCTTCACTTGCAACCTCATCTTCTGCCTCATCATACAGAGAGAGAGAGAGAGAGAGAAGAAGGAGGGGGGAGGGAGGGAGGGAGGGAGAGAAAGTTGCTGGACTCTAAAAGAAGGAATTGCTCTTGGGTTCTTTTTGACAGTTAGCTCTGAATGATGAAGCATCTTTCCCAACAGCGATCCAAAAATAAACAGTTACACTTTATAGCTAGGTTCTATTAAAAAAAAATTGAAGTTTGATCTTGTGACTCTTTTTTCCTTTTCCTTTAACTTGTTGCCATTATATTGTAGAAGCAGGAATAAGAACCTGACAGAACAAAGTATTCAAAAGCGTTCAGATGGAGGAAAGGCTCAATAACCATCAAGATTAAATGCTCATTTTATGATCTGCTATAGTTGCCAAGATCCATAAGGATAAATTTTGCTTAAACCTATGCTGCAAATAAATGTTTTAAATACAAATACAAAACATAAACATAAGCCTCCTGACAAGGTAATTTATGTGCAATACATATTGCCTCTATGCGGTTTCCAATTAAGTTCCTCCCACTAGTGATCTAACACAATTTATTATTGGGGTCTTTTTTTATTTATTAGGATTACCCTGGTGCTTGATTAAGATGGCTGGATTTAAATTTTAAAAAAATCAAGTCAACAATTAAAAGGTTATTTTCTTTAAAATGCTAGAGTTTATACTGCTGCACAAATGTGTGAAGCATTGTCAATGGTATCCAAAAAGATGCTTAGTGAAATAACTAAATAAAAGAGGCTTTGGATGACAAAAAAAATGCATTTAGGAAAATGACTTGCAAAAAAAAAAAAAGGATGACAAAAAGATACTGTAATATGTTTATAGAAAAAAAAGATAATTGTAAAGAACTTAGACAGCAAGGAACAATTAAAAGAGACAGAACAATTTTGATGGAAATGCAACATTATTGAGGCAAATGAGAATGAAGAGTTCTAAACAAGGAACAGAATATAATTAAAAATGACTAAATTTTTTGGGATGAAACTGAAGTGAGGGAAAGTTGGAAAAATATTTTATATATCTGTATGGAATGACAACAATGCTTTGAAAAATGGAATTTAGACAAAATTCTATGCAGGTAGCCCTCAACTTAACAACCATTCATTTAGGGATCATTTTGAAGTTACAATAGCATTGAAAAAAGTGGTTTATGATCAGTTTTCACACTTACGACCATTGCAACATCCTCATGGTCATATCATCTAAATTTGGGCACTTGGCAACTGGCATGTATTTATGACAGTTGCACTGTCCTGGGGTTACATGGTCACCATTTGCAGCCTTCCCAGCCAGCTTCTGACAAACAGAAGTCAATGGGGGAAGCCAGATTCACTTAACAACTGCAGTGATTCACTTAACACTTAATATGGAAAAGATCGTAAAATGGGGCAAAACTCACGTTAACAGCTGCCTTGCTTAGCAACAGAAAATTTAGTGCTCAACTGTGTTTGTAAGAACTACCTGTATCTTGTGGCCCACCAGCTGCCAGCAGACTAGGACGATGAGGAGGTTGGGGAGGAACTTGGGCCAGCCCTGGAGTCTGGGGAAGGCTCTGATGGATGCTCTGCATCGGAAGCAGAGATAGAGCCAGGGCTGTCTGACATTTCCCAGCTGCCTTCGGAGTCGGAGATAAGTGGGGAAGAAGAACAGCTGGGGCTTGTTCCAGATGTGCGTATGCGCAGAGCTGTCAGGAGAGGAGAACAACTGAGGAACAGGAGCCGACTTGGGAAGAAAGGCACATGTGGATGCTGAATGGCCCCTCCCTGGCTGGGGAATAAATCGAAGCAAAAGGGGAGTGGTGGTTGCAGGAGACAACAGTCCGTATTTGTTTTGGAAGATTTGCTTATTGTGGTTCAGCAGCCTCAGAGACTGCTTGCCAGGAATTAATTTACAGCTTTGGGACTGGAAGCTCTCGGCCTGGCAGTTATCCAAGGACTGATAAGGTCTGTTACTGCAATTAACCCTTGGAAGGATTATTGCCTGGACTTTTCTGTGTGTGAATGCCATGAATTCACAGTAGCTAAATAAAGAGGGGTTTTTCGGGACAAGGAGTCTGTTTCTTGGTTCTGCTAAGGCTGGGTCAGAACACTGTACATGTTATTGTCCAAGAAAAAGACTGAGATGAAAAGGAACTAATAAATGCTATGGGGACATTAAAAAGTGGTCCATTTCTATGAGTAGGTGGTCTAACTAGAAAATGTTCAGACAGGAATCTGAAATGATTACAGAGCAATTGCATGCCCTATTTAATATGAGTGTGAGGCTTGATAGTGTATATAAAGAATGCAATTACTGTTCCCCTATACAAAGGGAAAAGTAGCAAGAATGAATGCAAAAACTATAGGGGAATTTGTCTACTAGGCATGCCATCCAGAGTTCTGGTTTTAAGATGGGCAGCTATGCAAGTATTTTAAATGAATGAATGCCTGGAAAGTCTTCAGCAGAGTTCTGATCAAAAAGGTACAAGAGGAGACAATTAGTAACAATCTGGGAAATGCAGTGCATTTTTATGCTGGGCAGGTGGTGTGCAGACCAGATTTTAGCTCCTTATCAGGTAACTGAGAAGTACATCAATAGGAGGAGATTTATTGCACTTTGGTTGATTCAGAGACAGTGTATGATAGTGAATAGGCTTGAATTATGGAATGTTTTACATGAATATGGAACTGTTGGATGTGATAAGAGGAGTATATGAAGGATGAATATGGAGTTGCCAAATGTGATAACAGCAGGGTATGATGGATGTAAAGCATCCACAAGACTAAACTAAATAGTGAATAGTTCAACATTTAGCCAGGCATAAGACAAGGATGTATTATGTCCCTTTGGCTGTTTAGTGATGGTGAAGGTAGAAATGTGTTGGTTAGATGAGTGAACAAAAATGTACTTTTGTATGTGTGTGTTTGTGTGTGAGAAAGAAAGAGTGAGATACTGTATTGTTGGTTAGACTGTGTGATGCAATGAGGAGTATGGATCTAAAAATTAATGTACCAAAGATAAATTATATTGGCAATTATATCTGATAGAGAATGGAGTGAACAGGTGCAGGTTGTACAACAATCACTAATAAGTAGTATATAATTTTTTGTACCCTACTAAAATATTTACAAAAGGAGAAATTTTTAGAAATTTTTAAAGGTATGGAAAAATTTTAACTGTACAAATGGTGGTTGAAAGGCAGTGGTTAGGAAACCCATTCCTTGTTTAGCAACTACTTTGGCTAACAATCATCTGCAAATATAATGGTAACAAGCAGTAATTTAAAAAAAAAATCACTTTCTGACCAATGTGCATATTTATGACCAAATTTTGTGCACCTGACAACAGCACATGCCAAAGTGAAAGTAAAGCTGTCACATGTTCACTTTGCAACCATTTCACTAAATGATCTGAACATTGGAATAGAACTCAGTCACTAAATTAAGAGTAGATACAGTATATGTCATTTGCTGTGAGGAATGAGTATGTGTTAAACGAAGCAAAACAGTTGTGTATAAGAGTATGTTTCTTGTTATAGGGATTTGTGTACATCAGGACAAATATTAAAAATACATCAAATAATGTATTTAAGTGTTTGTGATAAAACAAAAAGAGACAGAATCAAAATATATATGAATGGATTCAGACGGAATATAAAAGGGAGTGATCAATTCAGAAGAAGTTCGTTGAGATGATTTTGACATAGAGAATGAATGAAGACTGAACTAAAAACAAATATATGGAAGGAGAGTGAATAGATTGAGAGGAAGAGGGAGATGGTGAAAGTTGTGGTTGGATGCGACTGATGAAATCCTGAAGATAAAAGAGGCAAACAAAGGGCAATACATTAAGCAGTGCATGGACAGGGGGAAAGCAGATGATATACAAAGATAGAATGAAATGATGAGCCGAGGTGGCGCAGTGGTTAGAGTGCAGCACTGCAGGCTACTTCAGCTGACTGCTAGCTGCAGTTCGGCGGTTCAAATCTCACCAGCTCAAGGTTGACTCAGCCTTCCATCCTTCCGAGGTGGGTAAAATGAGGACCCAGATTGTTGGGGGCAATATGCTAACTCTGTAAACCACTTAGAGAGGGCTGTAAAGCACTATGAAGCAGTATATAAGTTTAACTGCTATTGCTATTGCTATTGCTAAATGGAAAGGCACATTGAATGCTATCTGTGTACACTAGATACAGCTATATTTCTTTTTCTTATCTTATACCATTCTCTTACTCATTTCTGGACTTTGCATAACATTGCTAATCCTAAAAAGGAACTATGTGATGGGTATGTATATGCTTATGTATCATAACTCAGCAAAATATAAAGACTAGTTAAATGGAAACAAATATATCCTATGTAAAACTTCATATATTTATCGCCCTGCATGCATTCATACATTTCCCAAATCCTAAATTAATATGGAAGGATTTACATGATTATGATACTAAATTGGATTTCTTTTCAATTTCCTCCACTTCTAGATCGCTCTGAAGATATCAACATTCTACAGTTTCATTCCTCAATATACGGTAAGACAAAAATGTTCCATCCTTTATATAGAGGGATAAGAAGAGAAAAGCATACTAAGGAATTCAGATTGAAAAGCACTACAATCCATATATGCATTTTTAAACCAAACGAAAGAGAAATAAAAATAAAATATTAAGACACCAGCGCCTAGAGGAGAATTCTACCATTAGATGTATTTTTCACAGTGTTTTAATATTTTACAATAATGTTGTACGTTCCATTGATTTATTGCTTGGGAAAACAAATTGACGAATGTCAATGAATGACATCATCCCACTAAACACTAATGAAAGAAGAACATGTCCTTAGTGAAATAGCCATGAGCTTTGGGGAGAAAGAGTAATCAAAGCATTATACTTTTGATGATTTTGCTGAATTGAAAAAAAATAACTCTTCTAGTGGAAAATTTCATTAAATGTCTACTATACTAAACACACTGCAGAGCTACTCACACCCTACCCCTTTTTTTCCTTTTGTTTTTTCCCATTTCTATTTCAGCATTTTAAGGAATGAGATTGCTAAGCACACACGCTCAACTTCTTACCCTTTAGCTTTCCCCCTGTATTATGAAGATTAGTTGTAATCACATGAAAAGGACAGCACACTGTAGATTACGGATGCCATTATGAGGACAGGCTTTGTTCAAAGGGAGTTCAAAGAAATACACACAGAAATGACTTCAATCAGGAAGAACAGATCATAATTAAGAGCTTCAAGACGGCAGACTGAGTTGTCAGCCCTGGCCTTTGCAGATTATTTATTAAGCTTTAAGCGGGTGGTTATGGGAGAACAAATAACTAATCAGCAAAAGTTTGCTTTTAAAAGCACCTCACTTGCCTTGATAACTGTAATGATTAAGAAACTTACTAGACCAAACAGGTTTGCTACAAGGTGTTTGACACGCTGTACAGTGTCCAAAGCAATGGTGGTCCCTCTTTGTGTCACCTATTGAAAAAAGGGAAAGAAGGAAAAGAGGCTTAATCAAACAGCAATAGCACATAGCGCTTAGACTTATACAGTGCTTCACAGTGCTTTACAGCCCTCTCTAAGCAGTTTACAGAGTCAGTATATTGCCCCCAACAATCTGGATCCTAATTTTACCGACATCAGAAGGATGGAAGGCTGAGTCAATCTTGAGCCAGTGAGAATCGAACTACTGAACTGCTGGCAGCCGGCAGTCAGCAGAAGTAGCCTGCAATACTGCATTCTAACCACTGTGCCACCACAGCTCAAATAATGATCGAATAATAATAACTGATTGTTTAAAAAATAACATTTACTTCTACATCTCTCTTGATTTCTAGTTCAAAAGAAATCAATACACCTTAACATCACAATATTTATTACAATACCAAAAAGTATTCTAATTAACCAAGGGATAATTGTTCATTTTATACTTGTAGTACAATATATGTTGACACAGAACCTGGACTATCATGAGACAAAATATGGAAGGAGACACAGAGCTTGACTAAACTGAAGAACATCCATGTTTAAGCAAAAAAAATGACCTTTGTGAAGGTACTGATTGTATACTCTATTTATGACTAACCATAAAGTCAAGCTAGAATGATCTGTGTATTGGTGGGCATAAATAATGAAATAAATCATGTCAGAAGGAGCAAGATGCCAGTCCATTCCGGATCAGCATTACTATGTCAAAGATGGGCACAGAGAACGTGGCGAGACTTGAGAAATGAGACTGAGGGACCAACAGTCAAACTACCCATTCTGATGGATGAGGGTACTGTGAAAGACTAATATTGGTACATTACATCCCTGCAAACAGAAGAGAACAATGCCATTCTTCCAAAACGACCCTACAATTGTAATAATGTCCAGATCTGGAATAACTGAAAATTGCTGCTCACAGTCTAGCACTTTGTTCTGTCTAGTAGCATAAAACAAGAGGAGAAAAAGAGCTTGTTATTTCAGCTCTTCAACTCTTCATTCGGCTCTCTATTCAGCCTACTTTCTGACAGGGCACCTTCCCATCGGTTTCATTTCTGTGAATGGAGTGTGTCCACTCTTCTTCTGCACCAGTGCCTAAATAGCCACACAGACTGCTATTTAAACATTTGCTGAACAGGAACAATTAGGTAGGAAATTCAGGACTGTAATTTTGACTTTTCTTTGTTCATGTAACCCATAACTGTAGAATCATTGTGAAAAGAAAAATATTATTTGTTGTGTCTCGTTGATGCAAGTAATAAATAGAGGCCTAGAGAAGGTGGTGTGAATCACAGTTCTTAAGAGGATTTTGGCAAGCAAGCTGCTTCAGGAGGTACATTGCAGTTCTGGTGTTGTAAACATGGATAAATTGTTTTAGGATGAGGTTACATAAAACAGATCTGAGGGACCCAACTTGTTTACCTCTGGGTTAGGCCTGATGGAAATTCTAGTCTGATATAACTGAAGGGTGATAGGTTCATTCATTCATTCATTCATTCATTCATTCATTCATTCATTCATTCATTCATTCATTCATTCATTCATTCATTTATCCCTATTATTTTCATAAATAACTGAAGGTGGTGAACACACACAATACTCCTTCTGCCTTCTATTTTCCTCATTGCAACAAACCTGTGAGGTGGGTTGGGCTGAAAGAGAGGGACAGGCCCAAACTTACCCAGTCAGCTTTCATGCCAAAGTCTGGGGAAGGCTTCTCTATACTTTATTAATTCTCCACCTGGCCCTGCCAATCTACCTTTCAGTTTTGTGTTCCCCTTTGCATTTCTGTATGCCATCCTTCCAGATGCCTATTACCACTTTTTTTGACTCATATCCTAGTTCTCCTGCGTTATACCCATATAAATTCATATCCTACATTCTTCTGTATGCTGTATATCTAGCTCTTCATCCTAACTGTGGTTCATCTTGAAATTCTAGCAATACGCTTTCATCTTTTCATGGTTTGACTGAAAACAGCTTTCCTGCTTTGATACAGCAACTTCTACAAATAAAGCAAACAGGGGTGAAAGCTGTAGCACCGTGAACACATCCAAATGCCATGGGAGAAGAACAAAGATACTAACAGATGCAATCGCTTTCTAGCACTCCAGAACTGATTTCAAAAACAGCAACAGGTCAAGTACAGAAAAACAGTTATAGGTTAGCATGTAACTCAGTGGTTCTCAACCTTTCTAATGGCGCGACCCCCCCGTGACCCCCCTGCCGCCGCGACCCCCCCCATGACCCCCTCCCTGCCCCCTCCGGCGTGGCACCAGGGATTAAATGCTCCCATTCTGCGCATGCGCAGAGGGTAAAAGAACCCAAATGGCAGTGGGTGGGCAAAGTCTCCCGCTTCTTTAGCTACCGGCTGTCCGGCGACCCGCAGGCACGGCCGAACAGGAGCATTTCACCCCTGCAAGTGACGGTGGCACCAGGATGGCGGGCTAACGCGCGCGGCGACCCCTGTGAAATGGTCGTTCGACCCCCAAAGGGGTCGCGACCCACAGGTTGAGAACCGCTGATGTAACTACTGAATTATTTTGTTTATACTGGATGCAGCGGTGGGTTCCTCCCGGTTCGCACCGGTTCTATAGAACCGGTAGTAAACCGGTGGTGATGTCACGGAGCTGGTTCTGTCGGTGCCGGTCCGTGGACGCCGCCATCACTTTTTTTTTTTAATTTTTTTTTTAATTTTTTGCTATTTTTTGTTTGAGTTTTCGGCACTGCGCATGTGCCATCTTGTTTTTGGCTTTTGTGGGGGGGGATTTTTTGCTATTTTTTGCTTCTGCGTATGTGCAGAAGCTGAGTTTTCAGCACTGCGCATGCGCGGCCGCAAGCGCAAAGCGTGCGCATGGCCATGCGGCGTGCAATGCGCCCGCAGCCACGTGGCACGGGAGGAAGCGAACCGGCGGCGAGGTAAGTTAGAACCTACCCCTGACTGGATGTACTAGCTGCAATTAAGGAAGGCTTAAGCTGTTGGGTTTTTTAAAAAATTCCAGATTACACTTGTAATATTGTTTTCACAAATGTTTACCTGCTGCATCTAAAATCTTTGTTGTGACCTTAATAATTTGAAATCTCAAGAGACTGTAATTCAACAGTGTCCATTTGCTGATGGAGTAAGTTCTGCCAGATGTAATGGTATATAGGAATGACCTTGGAAGACAGGAAAGAGATGATCAGATAAAAGGGGGAAGGAGCCTGCAGCTGCATAATGTACACAGAAAGAAACTTAGAAAGGATCTGCCCTGACTTATCAGCATGTAAAAAGAGACAACAAGCGTCGGACAACAGGAGATTTGTACTTTCAGACTTTCAAGATTCTGTTAATGTAACCTTACAATAAACTGGAATTGGTTCGTCTGGTCATGTTTCCTTCTGGTCTACTTGGGAGACTGATACTAGGAGAACATAGTTCTTCCTTCTCTTTTCCTATGCACATATCCCCAAATATGCTCCGGAGGATTGGGGACTCTTCCAAAAAAATTAGAGCATAGGAGAAACAGACAAAGGAAGAGATTACAAAAAAGCCCAATTTCATATATAACCATTTGCCTTCCCAATGTGGTTTCAGATAACAAGAGCAGGGAACAAGCTATTACCTTCCTTATTACCTTGGATTTCTAAGGCCCTTGAAAATGGTTACAAGGACTTTTAGCACCTGAAACCACTAGTAAACTTGAACGCTTAATTCAAGTGAGAAGCAATTTGTATTTGGATTCACATATTTTTTCCATCTTCTGGGTCTAGATGGATTAAAAATATATGAAACAAATTAAATTAAAAATACAACTCAAGTGCTTATTGTATGAAAGCATACAAATTGCTTCTCACTTGAGTTAAGCGTTCAAGTTTACTAGTGGTTTCAGGTGCTAAAAGTCCTTGTAACCATTTTCAAGGGCCTTAGAAATCCAAGGTAATAAGGAAGGTAAGCTTGTTCCCTGCTCTTGTTATCTGAAACCACATTCTCATCTCTGACATTTTGCCAGACTATGAATCAAACTAGCAGCAAGGAAAGTCAGTGAGATATCCCTTAAAAACATTCATTTTATGCAGGAAATTAAACAAGTTTATACCGAGTGTTTCTTGAGAAATAGTAGCTGACAAATGTTTAAATCCTCTGGGGACAGAAGAATCTTACTGTCAAATCTCATGAACATAATAGCCTTTTAAGGCAGAAGGTAGCTGAAACCCACTTGTTTTGGGACTTTTACACAAAAGGAATTTTTTTTGTAAAAATAAATAAAGGGAGCAAAGGCAGAAAAAGATCTAAAAAACAGAAGCTCTAAAGGGGCCCTCTTGGTCTCCTTTACTATACTCTTCATGCCCTGCCTGTGGTTTGCTAATGCAAACGCAATCATTGATCTGTCTCTAGAGAGCAATGCTAGATTAAAAGGACAACAGGTTGTTCTCTTATCCAGGAGGGATTGCACGGTGATCACGGTGCATGGTGAAACCTTCCCTTTCACTCTTGAGAATGAAGCTGCTCTCTCATATATTAATGTGCATTTTGCAAGAACTCAAACTGAAGCCAGCTGAACAGAGGTTAAGGGCCTATTCCCACAGCTATTTCAGCAGGAGAATCTGTGGGTAAACTCTTCAGTCCACCTCAGTCCTGCCACTTGAGAAGCTCCTTGTTTCAAGAAATATATATATATATGCATAGTATAGACATTCACTTGTTGCCACAGTCAAAAGAAAGAAAAAGACACATAAGAGAACAAAGCAGGTCAAACTCCCTTCTTTGCAGGAATTGTCTTCCCCTGCATTTGAACTAGCCTGAGGACTGATCCCAATTCTTGGGCCATGACTTTCAAAAGACAAATATAAACAGATCAATGACTGTTAAAAGCTCCAAGGCTCACCTGTTTTAAAATGATTTGTGAATTACTCTCCCCAACAGGCTTGTGGTAGAAGGGAAAACAGGAGTTGTGACCTGTGACAAAGGGGTTTTGGCAATTGCAGAGCTCAACTGTTCTGCTTAAGATTTTCTGCTTAAGACTTTTGCAACTGAATCTTCAATCATCACCTCTTTTAGCTGAAATATCTATGCTAAACTTCACCTCCCACAATATCTCCCAGTTTGTCTTGAAAAAGAAAGGTCATGGAAAACAGAAAAGCAAAGAGACCATCAGGTGCTCCTCAAGCTTCAGCTAAGTTGGGCCTGCTTTAAGTTGATGTTTTTCCACAGTAATCACTGCAGTGTTTTACAAACACTGTCCATCCTTTAATTTCCTATCTATATTAATGGGTAGAAAGCCATTTCATTCCTATTTTTAAGCCTAAATGTGGACTATAACTTAAGGCAGTACTGTATTGGTGTCTTGTCTGGGTCTAGGATAATATATGTTTTCCAAACCCACCATGAATTGGTTAAAGCTAGATCAAATCAAATGCATCACTTTCTGGTTTTGTGTGGCTGCTGCAAATGAGCCCAGGAAAAGATGCAGCTCCTTCCTTTTAGGAATCACCAACACAGTGACATAATACTCACTCAGCACTTTCTGAGTAGTTTTTGGTTGTATGAGCTAAAACAGTCAAAGTGTTGGACTAGGTAGGACTAGGAAGGCTCAAATTCAAGACCATTTTCAGTCCCATAAACTGACTGGGTAACTTGGGGCCAGTCCCTTTCTCTCCCAACACAACCATCTCACAGAATTAGGAAGATAAAAGTACGAGAAGTTCCCATATTAGTGACTTTGGGTTTCTGACTGAAAGGCAAGATATAAATCTAATAACCAACCCCAACAAATAAATCCTTACTGGTTCTATTATATATAGTTCTTTATTAGCTCTCTCTCGCTCTCTCTTGTGGTAGTAACATTGAGAAAAATCTTTGTTTTGGTAATTCTGGACATCTTGCAGCACTTCAGTTTTGTTTCTGTTTCTCTCCTGTTTTCTTTTCTACTCCTCATTCTGTCTCGGTCTCAAAAGGCCTCCTAGAAAATAATGGGGTGAATTTAGCATCAGTATCTGAATTTGAGAAGGCCTATTACACATGTGTCACTCAAAATACAGTTATATATTATAACTCTGGTTATCTGAAAAGAACAAGTGTTCTTCCTTTCCTGCTTTGCTGCTCAAAAGGAAAAAAAAAACCATCACCTTGCAATTTTTCCATCCAGAGTTTTCCTTCTTTCCTCTACAAGACAGCATAAAGGTATTTTTTTTTCCTATCCATAATTTCACTGTCATCGACACTCATTTCCTTTAAAAACAATGCAGTCAGCTATGGAAATTCCAAGTGCTACAACTTTAAAAGTGACCACAACTGGCATGATGTCTATTTACTTCAAATCAACCATAGCATCATATTGCCTGAAACCTGTCCATCAAATAACCTCTTAAAATGTGCACTGTAAGTGAAAGCCAGCTGAGTGGAGCTTCGTGGAAAAGATTTGTTACTGAGTAGAGCATGAAACTGTCAGGCATGCAAACATACACACAAACTGTACTTGCCATCTTTATGATGGGGAGCGAAGATTCACACATTAGCCTATTGCTGCTTCATTGAAGATCACTTTGTGAAAGGAGTGCTAAATGAAAAGATTCTCTTTGCCTGCAAAATGTTCACATTAAAAAAAAGAGCGAATATCACATGCCACAATCTATTTAAGAAGACAACAAAAAGAATTGGAATTGATACTTCTAAAATATAAGTGCCAATGCTAATTTCACCAAATTATGTTCCAAGAATCTTGGACAGATTAAGCCAATGCATGGCTGGATAAAGAAATGGTATCCTGCTGAACTGTTATAAAATACTAATTCAATCAGCTCCAACAAGCTGGTTTCAAACTTCCTCCCTCTTCTACTCTATAGCAAAAGGTTAAAACATGCAGGAGGTCTGTGACTGAAAATATACTCCATCAATACCAGCTAACAGAAGAGTCCTCACTATTGATTGACTCCAGATGAAGTCCTCCATTTCTATACTTACAGACAGCTATCTCTATTGACTGATTCATAGATTGTGTTTCTGCTTATGTTTCCCTTTCTGCTTATGGATACTACCTTTTCAATCACCCTCTAGAACTGACCTCTTATACTGTAATATTAACCTTAACCTTACCTCTTTCACCCCCACCATTATCTGCTACTTCTATTTCTCCTTCACCTGCAATATTTCCAATATAAATTTACATACATTACATGAGCAATTATGGACAATGCTGGAGCATCAGAATGAGTACCGTACAATATGCTCATTTATCATCATTTAAATTCTTATATCTGGCCAGGCACACATACATAACGATGTATGCAAAATATTATTGTAAAACTCATGGACTGTGCATTTAAACTCTGAAGGAGCAAGAGCCCCAAAAGCCCCCTCCAACACTACCTTGCTAGGATATGACCCCACACACACTCTTCTAGTAATAACAAAAGTCCAAGGGTCAACAAAGGGTCAGTGTTATTAGCCCAGCTCTCAGAAAATTGAATATTATTATAGGAGTTTTTAGCTGCCATGGAACTTGCCACCCTGATAGAAATGTGAACTCAGAATATCCCCCAGGATGCCAACCGCAACAGTAAATGAACTTGTCAACCTTTACCAATTTCGTTCCCTCCAGATATGTTAGGACTACTGTGGTACCTCAGTAATTATCATGAATTGGTTCTGGGAGGCATGATGAGTACCAAAAATGATGAGTACTAAACAAATTTTTCCCATAAGGAGAAACATAAGTGAGTCACAAGGCAGCCAACATCGACAATTTCTAGCTTGTCTACTGAGTACCAAACAAACAATGAGTACTGGGACAAAATTTTCATATGAAAATGCACTGAGTACCAAATTATATGAGTTTCAAGCAGTTGAGTACCAAGTACTCAAATTCCTAGCCATCATGGAGGATGCCAACTGTAGAAGGCTCCCCTGGGTCATGCAAAAGAAACTAGATATGTAAAAGCACAAAGGGTCTTTGGAACTCAACTCACTGCTTTACATTTTTGCTTCTTTTATCTGCTCAGTGTGAGCAGTTTGGCGATATTCCATGTGACTGACATACCTGTATGCATTCTGCACAAAATGACAGTGTTACAAGTCCTCTGAAAAGTTATTAATGTGTTTTTGAGCAAGCTACTGCTTGCTGAAATGACTACAAAACTGTGGTGACAAATGACAAATGTTTTACATTAATCATTGTCACAATGTAAACAGCGATGTCTTTTTTTTGTAGAAGGAATCAAATTACCCAATTTTACCAAAAATGACCAAGGCATCTTACTTCAAATTTAAGAGACACATAATGCCTGCAAAATTGAATTGCCTTGGGCTTAAACAGTGTATGTTGATTCCTGATCATTATAGTAGTTACTTCTTCAAAACAGAAAGTGGGAGCAGGAAGCAGAAATCATGATGAGTGAAGGACAGCCCAAATGGAGAGGGCAAATCTGTGCACTTATCTGCCCCCCTTTTTACTGAAAAGTCCAAATAAACTATTTGTTCTCCAGATGATAAAAAATACTATGCACACTCAAACATGAATTGCAATCTATGTTTGTTTGTTTTTTAATTTCTACAGGAAGAAAAAAGCAACTAAACCATGTTTGAATGAAAATGATAGAAAAAAAGTATTAAGATCTCCCTCTCTTCAGCACTTGCTTCTTGTATTGCAACAACAACAAAAACATTTGAAACCAAAAGAGTCCTTTAGTTATAGCTCAACATTTCCTGAGGGTCAACATTCCATGACATCATAATACAGGCTTCCAATGTCTTGTTCAGGAACCCTTGATTCGTGGATTTCCCTGCCCCATTTCCCCAAAAATTCCTCCTGCAAAAGATTCTAGGACACATACTGGGGCTACATGGCCACTGGACAGGTTTGTTTCATCTCACCATCATTTAATACTCATGTTCCTAGAGTGCACAACGCTCTATGTCATTTATTTGGTTTTGGCTCAGAGCAAGCTCAGCATCTAAGATGGCTTTATTATGATTTCTGAGCCCAGTCATTGAACACTGAAGGCTCATGAAAATATCCTCCTCATCCAGGAAAGCTTATCTACCATGATCAATATGAAGTCTGCCGGATAGGTTTCCATATGATTCTCCATTATACCATTTGGAAAGCCCTGAGTTGCAGGATAATACTTGAACTAGAACAGAATTCCCCAATCTTTCCAGCTTTGTGGACCAGTGGGGGGGGGGGGGGTTGGGATGTGAAGAAGAGAGGAGATGGTTCCACACAAGCAACTGGCAAGCCTGCATGTGCATGTTTGCCCGCTGCTCATGCAAGTGAGGATGCGTGCGCATGTGTACACGCTTGCCTGCTGCTTCCGCAGTCCGGTTCCTAACCTCTCATGGCCCAGTAGTGGGACGCGGTCTGGGGATTGGGGACCCATGAACTAGAAGATGAGAGGGATGCATTGATTTGACTTTCTTAATGGTGGTCTATATGGATAGCTCAATTTTCTGCTCTGAACTCCAAAAACATATCTATTTGGTGAGTCACAAATGTAGAGCACTTTTTAAACCAGACTTCCCCAATCTCAAGCATTCCAGATCTGTTGGGACTGTAACTTCCAACAATCCAACAAACTGAGAGCTAGTTTGTTGTAGTAGTCAAGGCACTACGTGTGAGCTCTAGTTCCACCTTAGATATGAAGGCCGGTTGAATGACTTTGGGCCAGTCATTCTCAGCCCAACTCATAGAGTTATTGTGGTGAGGAAAATAGGAGGAGGAAGGGGTATTAGGTATGTTTGCTGCCTTGAGTTATTTATAAAAATAGTAAAGGCAGCATAAACAATCTAAAGAGTAAAAAAAAATATCTAAATTTCCATCTAGCGCTGAAGAATGCAACCAAAGTATTCTGTGTCCTGTGCTGCTGATAAACAAAATCCGTTCCACAAATGTTACAGGCTACATGCTCAAGCTTCTAAATGACATTTTCTCATCTTTGCTTTGCTAACATTTATCTTCATGAAAACAAGCTTATGAAGGGCCAGAGTCCAAAAGGGCTGAATGTCTGTAGGCAGCTGTTCTTCCTTTCGGTTACAGCCAAGTAATAGACTCTGCTTAGTTTTCAGCAAAAAGCCAGCATTAAGACCAAAATATATTTAAAGATATATGGCGTGATTACCAATATATTATTGTTCTTTTCCATTGTCATCCATAGTTTATATAAAGGCTTTTTTATACACTCCCCAGGCAGCCACATACTTCTTCAGCAATTGCCTTGTTACTTATTTTCAATGTCACATTATTATGTTAAGCCCATGCTATTATGTCAAGCTTAACTCTACTCCAGTACATCCCCTTCAGCAATATATGATTTATCCACATAGGATATTGCCTGGACAAAGCATCTGTATCTTTTTAACTACAAGAAAGTCCTAGCCGCAAGATGCTACATAAGTACTGTTTCAATCACAAAATAATCAGCAGTTAAAACTAGGACTCTCACACCCACACATTTTTTAACTCCAGAATAGAGTGAGAAAGTTCTTGCATCCTATGCAGTAGGATACTTACAACCCCGTGGATTGCATATTGTGTAGCCCTTGGCCACAAAAAAAAGGGGGGACCCTACAAAGCTGTACCTTACAAACCTTACTCATTTTCCCTGATGGCTGGCTGATCAACTGGCAGGAAGGACAGCATTACCTACTGTTTTTCCACTGTTAATGTCATCAGAAAAATCATCCATCTTGAGCAGAATCAGTAAAGGGAGGAGGAGGAAGGACATTCTCCCTTTCCAAATGGTCCTACTCAAAGTAGCTGGGAAAGAGAAGGACTAGGTTTCACCCTCCATCCTTCTCTGGGTTTTGTAACCCTACAAGCCCACCATCAGTTAGAACAACCATTATATAAAGCTCACATGATTCAAGTGTTTTTTTTTTATTCTTTAATGTTATGTAGCAAACTGCCAGGGTAAAAAATTTACTTATACTAACTTTTATATTCTCACGCTGGGTTGTTATGACTGATACCTGTTTCAGGCAGCTCAGTCATACAGCCTAGGAGAGTTTGTCCATCTCCAACCCCAACTCTCCAGAGGAGCCAACCTACACTTTTAGAATCCCAGCCTTTGGGAAACTGCATGCACAAAAAAGCATATTTTACTAGCATGAAATGTATGCATTTCCCCTAATGATTGCATTTTGTAAACATTAAAATAAGCACATTCTTTTAAAAATGTACAAGTCCTGACAAAATACATACCAAAATGGGTTTAAGTCCAAAACTTGCAGACGGATGGAGAAATAAAGTAATGGAGCTGTATAAAATGAAAGACGGATTCATCTATCCTTACTGACGCATGCTGCTTTTCATCCATGGGTAGTTTGCCTTGTATTTTTCTTCCTGATGTTATTCTGACACTTTGCCCGTGGAATCCATTTCATTTTGGAATGACCAGGCTTACAAAATTGTCAAGAATAAGAATCAATCACCCGAGGATACAAAGAGACAGAACCTCATTGTTTATGCATTCCCACGTGGATTACTGTAAATGAAAGGGAGCTGCTCCTGCCAGGTCATCATCCAGCTAACCAACCATTGGCCAAATGTGGAATTTTGGTGGGGGAAAACTGCTCTATCCTAAAGTACAGGTAGTCCTCAACTTACAACCACAATTGAGCCCACCATTTTTGTGGTTAAGTGAATTTTGCCCCATTTTACAACTTTTCTTGCCACAGTTGTTAAGTGAGTCACTGCAGTTGTAACATAGTTCCTGTTAGTAACATGGTTCCTAAGTGAATCTGGCTTCCCCATTGACTTTGTTTGTCAGAAGGTTGCAAAAGGTGATCACATGACCCTGGGACACTGCAACCATCATAAATATGAACCAGTTGCCAAGCATCCAAATTTGGATCACGTAACCATGGAGATGCTGCAACAGTCATAAGTCATAAATCACTTTTTCAGTGATGATGTAACTTCGAACAATCATTAAATGAACTGTTGTATGTCGAGGACTATTTGTATTCCTGCATCCAAATTATGTAAAACTTTATAATATCTTTTGTTTCACCCATCAGTAACTATTTGTCCCTCAATGTACAGATCTAAATGAAATAAACAGCTAGGAATCTCTTTGACACTTGTGTTCATTTCGCTGGGTGATACTACTGATGCCATTGTCTTGCCCTTTCCTGAGTTTCCTTTAAAACCATTGAGTGGATTGGGCACTTTGATTCACACTTTGAGTGTGATGCCATTCATCTTTATTGTCCTGTAGTTTACGGTTTTGTTGTTGTTTGTCTGAATACCCATTATGCATAATGTAATTTTAAGACAGACCCAACATTAATTTGTCTTCAAAACTGTTCCTTGTGATCTCTTATTAGTTTTATTTCTGCACTATTTTGGTGCCTCTTGTTTTTGCAATCACAGTATCCCATTTCTCTCCCCAAACATTTTCATTGCCTGGCGTGCCCAGAGAAAGCCACATGGTCTGTCTGCCCAAAGGAAAACTTATGGGTGATTGCAAGATGAGTCCACAGCTTGATTCTATTGCTTGAAATCCCAAAACTTTGAACTTCCTGTTTCCATTTTTTGGAGTCTTATGGAGCTGAGTCTTATATGAGCTGCTATATTGAAGCAATCTTGTTACAGTCAAGCAGAGAAGGATGCCTTAACCGAGGGACAGAATCAAGATCACATGAAGTGTTAGTACTGTTTTATAATGCCTTGGTAAGACCACGCTGGGAATACCCTGTTTTCCCCAAAATAAGACATCCCCTGATAATAAGCCCAATCAGGCTTTTGAGTGCATGGCAATAAGGCCAAGCGCTTATTTCAGGGTTCAAAAAAATATAAGGCAGGATCTTATTTTCGGGGAAACACGGTACTGCATCCAGTTTTGGTCACCACGATATAAAAAACATGTTGGGACTCTGGAAAGAGTGCAGAGAAGAGCAGCAAAGATGATTAGGGGGCTAAAGGCTAAAACATATAAAGAACGGTTGCAGGAATTGGGTATGTCTAGTTTAATGAAAAGAAGGACTAGAGGTGACATGATAGCAGTGTTCCAATATTTGAGGGGCTGCCATAAAAGAGGGGGTCAACAACCTATTTTCCAAAGCACCAGAAGGTAGGACAAAAAGCAATGCATGGAAACTAATCAAGGAGACAAGCAACCTAGAACTAAGGAGATTTCCTTACAGTGAAAATAATTAACAAGTGGATCAACTTGCTTCCAGAAATTGTGTGTGATCCCTCAATGGAGGTTTTTAAGAAAATATTGGACAACCATTTGTCCAGAATGGTATAGGGTCTCCTCCTTGTACAGAGGGTTGAACAAGATGACCTCTAAGGTTCCTTCCAATTCTGTTATTCTGTTAAGTGAGCACAATTCATGAATATCTTTCAAAGGTTTAGAGCTGAACGCAGTTATCATTTAGATATATTTTGGTTCAAAATTGTTGCAGCTCAAGCTTTTTTAAATAATGGCTAAGTTTCTGTTCAGTCTACCTACTACTGTATACACAGCACTGACAATATGCCAACAAAGTTCTAGATGGGATACAACTCTCCTCTCTAAATCAGGAAAGAACCCATAGCAGAGAGGGCAGCAGAGAAGGAGGGACTTCCAGTCAAATGATAAAGAAGCTGAGCATTCCCAACACAGCAAAAAAAGTCTCTGAATTTAGGACTAGGAGGCAAAATAAAATAAAATCAGTGGAACCATTTTGGTCTAGTTGTTTAAGGCACCTGGCTAGAATGCGGGAGGCTGAGAGTTCTAGTCCCACCTTAGCCATAAAGTTGACTGTGTGACTTTGGGCCAGTCACACTCTCAGCCCAACTCACCTCATAGGGTTGTTGTTATGGGGACACTAGAAAGAGGAAGGTGTGCTGGATATACTTGCTGTCTTATTTGTAAAAAATAATAATAAAGGCAGGAAATAAATAAAGTGCTAATTAGAGCTGTCTCGTGGTTTGGAGGTTGCAATTTGCTTTTTTTAAAATTAGTGATCAGGGGAAGCTTCCATTGTAGCAAGCGCTGCTTCAATCATCTTATTTACAGTTATAGCACGACTGTCAACAGTGTGAACTGCAAGATTTATAAGGCCCTCCAAATTTTTCATAACTGATAAATATAATGACAGAATGACTGTGACGTTATGCATGACCTTATCAGAAAAATGGACTTTTGTGTCTATCTTGCTTATCTCACTTCCTTGAACAAGATATGGTATAGAGAACCTGCTGGAATTTCTTCTGGGAATTTCATCTGTACACCAATTTTCTTAAGTATGCCTAAGGGGTTTCAAGCTTTATTTCTCTTTTAAACTTGTAACCATGATTTGCAAGCTAGAAGGATCCTTTGCATATCTACTTTTTACCTATCTGTGACCAATTCAGAAGTAAATTCTTTTGTGTTTCCCTTATTTTAGAATAAATAAATAGTAATTTATACTCTATTCTCCATTTCTTTTCTTAGTCTCTGATGTATTCTCCAGCTCATCTTTATCAATAGCCAAAGGTATTTGTTGGTATATATAGTCTTTTTATGACCTCTATTTCTTATTTAACAAAAGCTAATTTTTCTCAAGTTTCATCACTGTAAGAACCATTACTGTTCCACTCACTAGAAATTGAGTGTTTCAACCCACCATTTTCTTTATAAAAATAAACTCTCTAACTCTCTCTAACTTCAGATTTGGCTAATCATTACTCATACCAGAAAGAATTACATTAAGGCACAGTGCAAAAATCCATTGGATGTACTACACTCTGGAAAAGGTCTCTTGGTGTAGTTTTCATCTTGATATCATGCACATGATAATAAGTTTTCATCTGAATATCAACCAAGGGTACAGAACAACATCTTCCATCATGTTATGAAGCTGCTGCCAATGACTGTTAAGCTGTGCTTTTGTCTTGGGGAAAAACTAGAGTTATAATTCTGGACTCTCAAGAATTATTAAACCCATTCAGTTGCTCTTTCAACCAGATCTTTCTAGACCAGTGGTTCTCAACCTTCCTAATGCCGCGACCCCTGCCCCGCCACTGCGATCCCCGCCCCCTCCCCGCATGCGATGAGGTGACAAAGGGCATGGCACCAAGATGGCGGGCTAGCGCGCGCTTAGGCGACCCCTGTGAAAGGGTGGAGAACCGCTGTTCTAGACTGACTAGCAAAGAATTATAACTTGAAATGTCACACCTTAAATGTTGAGTTTGGTCAAAGTTGTGGAGTGCCTTATGCCCATCATTTTTGTGCCTCCAAATACATAGCTATAAAGAGTTGTTCTAATTTAAAGAAATTAATTATTGATTTCAGACTATTCTATTACTATTCTCTGGCTGTAATACTATCGAAGACTACTACAATATCTTTTTGCTCGAAATCAAAAGAGTCATCAAACTATACGTACCACTAATAACCACCAAAACCAAGAAAAACAAATTACCCATAAAAATAAGGAAACTTCAATCCAAAAAAAGATCTCTTTGGCGAAAAAATAAAACTGGCTGCATTGCTAACTTTAAAAGCCGCTACAAAAATCTATGCCACCAAATAAAGACTGAATGCACCAATTATCACATTAATCAAGAAGAAAACCTTCTACGCACGAAATCCACCCGCGCCTTCTATAACTTTGTAAATAACCCACTCACAGACTCGAGATCCATCCCACCCCTTAAAGGACCTAATGGTAAAGACTATAACGATATAACGATGAAACCA